>JAQIWH010000606.1:0-44630 GCA_034695005.1 Cryptops parisi | reverse complement strand
TGCCATTCCGGTGAGGAAGGTAAGGGTCGGTCGCTGGCTATCTGCCCCGTGCTGGCGGGATAATCGGTTCCATCGAAAGATTCTCTTGGGGACATGCAGGCGAGCCGCGTGCTGTGGAAACGAGAGCGCAGCCAGCAGTTGGAGGAATAGGCCGTGGGGAGCTCATTCGGTCCTCCTCTTCCAACGAGAGCGGTCGTGAGCGAACCCCATCGAGAAAAGAGCGACGGTTGTTCTGCGGTAGTGGACTTTGGTAGCGGCTTGTTACTGCTTTTGCGTGTTTTAGTTGAACTTGGACGGTGAATCGACCAAGGCTGGTCCCTAGCTGGCTTTGGACAACAAACGACTCACCACACCCCATATAGTTTTTGTGAACGGTGCCCGAGCAATCTGGTCCCCAAACGACTACATTGTGCAAGTGTCAACTGTTCTATGACAAGTGATAGTGGAATCAAACTATTCCAATTTCCATTAGGAGGAATTGAACTTGAAGCAAGGTAAGAAACATGTATAACAAACAGATTTTTTTTTATCATTTTTATATAGAAATGTATTTTATTATGAATATTAAATTATCATATTTTAAAAGGATATTAAATTAAAAATTAATATTAACAATATATTAATAGTAAATAATTATCATAATTTTCAAAAATAGTAATTAATAATTACAAAATAATTAAATTTTTAAAAAATAATTTATCATATTTATATAGAGGTAGGTAGGTAAGTAGTTAATAAGAGAGGCGCTCAAGACTGAGAGTGACTGCTCAAAGGCTTGTCATATGGCGCCCACAAGGAAGCTACAACCGGATCAGCAAGTTAATTAAATGAGCTCTTCAAGGCCCGACAGCCACAAAAACCGGAAGACTCGACGGATAGTACGGACATGGTTATTGTAAAGTGTATTCTGAATAGTAATATTACATTGTTAAGTAATTCCCATTGGTTAGCTCAGGTGATACTGAAGGATTAGATCAAGTAACTGAATTTGAACGACGCCGGATGCCCTTGGACATGAAACGTTGAAGTGCCATATAAACAAGTTGGCGTTGCTCAGAATGGTTGTTAACATCGTATGCTCATAAATTATTAGACAGATTGGGTACACGTGACATGGGAGGAGACAACCAATTTTTGAGGGGAACATTCGAGATACACACAGAGAAGCATGAGAAATACCGAACTGAAATGAACAAACACGAGAGGCATAAAGCCTAAAAGTAAGAGGGTGCCAGATAGACGAAAGTACCAGCATTTGGACATAAAATACCTACCAACAAGCGTAGCTCATCAGGACATCTAATGAAAGACAGATTAAAATGACCAGGGTCCCTTTCGTAAAATCGAGACAAATCCTAAAGACATCAGAGCCTCGTATTTGGAGGAATTGAAATCCAATTGCAGCGTATGGACATCAGATAGCAATAACAAAGATACGGTATGAGCACAAAACGAGCAAACAAATTAGGTTTTTCGAATGACGAAAAGTGAGACTCTTTGTATAATAGTGGTTGATAAGATTCAAAACACATTATTAACAGAACCGATTATGTACTATTGATATATCAATAATTTAATTGAATGTCACTCCTTTTTCTGTGAGATTTTTGGAGTTTGAACTAAAACAAATGAAAACTTTTGTGAGGCTACAAGCCTATTTATATGATCATTTCGTACAATTCAAATTGAGTCTATTTCTATTTAGAAATAGAAACATCTATGCAAGCATTCAAATTAAACCCTACATCCTGATTCTATTTGATTAAATTTATAAATAATTGTTATTAATTGTCTGTTCACTAGATTCACCAGTATAAGAAGTTCACAATCTCAGCTGGGGGAATCAGGTGGGTTAATGTTAATAATGAAACTAGTTTATGAACAAATATCCAGATTAATGATTATAAAGTAATCTTAGCGATTGCTGTCTAGGCCTATTATATAAATATGTTGAGTCAAAATTCCTTAAGTTCGAGTTATAAATCAGATGAATTGGCTAATTTGAAGCTATATTAAAAGTAAAAAAAACTTAAACATGTTAGCTATCTGAATACCCACATGCCCAAGGTTGTTTGTACAAAATGCAATGTTCACCTTTGCTTCACTCCAAAATCAAACTACTTTCTGCAGTTCCATACCAACTATTGTTTGATAAAAATATGACTCAGAGACACATTATCATTAAGAATAACCCTCCCTCCATCCATCTTCATCCTGAACGCTTGGCCCATCCAAAGCTGCTTTTTTTTTACTTACTGCTTGGTTGCTGCTCGCTAGGGCTGGCATCGATATCGATATACCAATAAAATATCGGTTTTCACTACATAGCCATATCGGGTTTTCATTTAGCGGTATATCAAACAGATAATATATCGAAAAACTGATATTGTAACACATGTGAAGCACGTGTGAACCAAACGCCTCAATAGTATGCTCATCGCTATCCGCTAATGAAACTTATCAATCACTATTGAATCTACGCTTAACATCTGCAGTTTGGAACTACTTTGGCCCCATTCAGGACAATGAAGCAAAGTGTAATCTTTGTAAAAAAAAAGTATCATGCAGAGGTGAATCTACATCCAATTTGTGGAACCATATTAAAATTCACCATCAAAGAAATAATCAGCAGATGATAAAATCCGGACATCCATGCCATGATACTATCGTTATTCATAATCATAATGAAAAAAACAAAAATAATTAAATATGTATTTTGAGTAGGTTTTTTTTATTGTCAATAATTTAACAAGTAAACATATGTCAACAAACTAATTTGGTTTGTTGACAACTTGCCTTCCATAAATGGCGTACAGGGTTTTGCTTGATAACATTTTTTTGTACAATTAAAATTGTCGAAAATTCAGAGTAAAAACACCAAACTGCATTTTGTAGGGGAGACTGGGGGCTATTGGGACATGGGGCTAATGGGACAGACAGTAGAATTATTATTCACAAAGCAGCAAAAGTTTCCCAAATTTAATAAAAAGTGGTGTTAGTAGTGCTACAGGATGTGATGTAATCAATCGGCGTGTACCACATCCTGCTTTAATTACAGCACACATTGTCTGAATTTCAACACCTACAGCAATATTGTCAAGTCCGTCTAATCCACTGAAATCGTTCGATTGTTGTGTGTTACAAACAACGTAAGTCTGGTTTTTATAAACATCTGTATTTACTTTGGATTATTTGCAGTAAAAATTCAAAACTATTGAGACCATTTTCTTAGAACATGCTTTTATGACAATGATTATGTGAGGGGTCTATTGAGACACGTGTTAAGGGACTAATGGGACAATGTCCCATTAGTCCCCTGTAGAGCAGTTTAATAGCATATGTCTATGCCTATCCATTTATAAACAGATGCCACGCAATAAAGTCCGGAAAACTGACAGAACACGTGCCTCTGAAAAGTCTTTAAAAGCTGCCATCAAAAAAGTCCAAGAAAATGTTCCAATAAGAGTTGCTGCTGAAATGTTTGGAATAACAAAATCAACTCTGTTTCACCACCTAAAAGATGTAAAAAAAGAAAGCAACTGTGATGCAGAAATCAATTTCAAGCAAAGACAAGTCCCAAATCAAGTGTTTAACAGCAAACAGGAGCAAGAACTTGAAGACTACCTGCTTTCAGCATCGAAAATGCACCATGGACTGACAACTGTTGATGCAAGAAAGCTAGCATTTCAGTTTGCAATGGCCTTAAATCTGGACATGCCAAGCAACTGGGAAGCAAATCAACAAGCAGGGCCAGACTGGCTTTTTGGATTTATGAAACGACACTTGTCCCTTTCTGTGCGCAGTCCTGAGGCTACTAGCCTTTCAAGAGCAACAAGCTTCAATAAAACCAACGTAGACAAGTTTTACGGCAAGCTTGCAGAAGTTATGGAGCACCACAAATTCGAACCACATCAAATCTATAACTGTGATGAGACTGGGTGCTCGACTGTGCACAAGCCACCAAACGTAATTGCACAGAAAGGTTGCAAACAAGTTGGCCAAGTGACATCAGCAGAAAGAGGAAAATTGGTCACGGTTTGCTGCACGATTTCTGCTTCAGGCAACACTGTTCCACCAGCATTTGTTTTTCCTAGAGTTACATCCACGGAGTATTTGATCTCTGGGGCTCCACCTGGAAGCCTTTCCTTGGTTCACAAATCAGGTTGGATGACAGGGGAAAATTTCTTGAAAGTTCTGCAACACATTGCAAAACATTCAAATGCATCCAAAGAGAAACCAATATTATTATTGTTGGACAATCACGAAAGTCACATTACGATTGAAGGAATTCAATTTGCAAAAGAAAATGGCATCATTATCTTAACATTCCCACCCCACTGCTCACATCGTCTGCAACCCTTAGACGTCAGCGTGTATAGGCCATTTAAAAAGCGGTATGATGTTGCTTTGAATGATTGGATGCTGTCAAATCCTGGGAAAACTGCCACGTATTATCAAATACCTTCACTTGTCAAACAAGCATTTGTGGAGTCATTCACACAAAAGAATATTCTTTCTGGGTTTACTACTGCTGGCATTTACCCACTGAACCGGAATGACTTCTTGATGTCCTACGTGACAGACAGGCCGGATCCTTCAGATCAGTCAACGACAGATGCACATGCTAGCACCTCTGCCAAGGATGTGGGGCCTAACTTAGGCCTAGTTGTGGATCCACGTGAGCCCACTGCTCAACCCACAAAAGCTGCATTGAATGGGCTTAGGCCTACTACACAAGTCACCCCTGAAGCAGTTCGTCCTTTCCCAAAGGCGCCACCAAGAAAATTAGTTGCCAACAAAAGAAGACGTGGCAGCACACGAATTTTGACTGACTCCTGAGAAAGAAGAAATTGAAGAAAAAGCCAGAAAAAGGCTTCAGAAGAAGTCTAAAATTTCAAAGCCACGAAGTCTTTTCAAAAAACCAAAACCGAAACCTTTTGTTGCAAGTGACAGTGAATCTGATGCTGACGACGGGGCAATGTCACTCCATGACTCTTCCGAAGATGAAGACCTCATCGACATCAATTTTAATGATTTTGTTCTTGTAAAATTGTGGCAAAAAAACAATTGTGCACTATGTTGGTATTGTTGTTCAAAACAATGTTGTCGACAAAGAAGTAAAAGTAAATTTCTTGTCAAAAAGACCAGAATCGTTTAAGTTTGTCTATCCAGATAAAGTTGATGAAAACTGGGTTGACTATTCAGATGTTGTTAAAAAGCTGCCAAGTCCACAAATTGACAATTCAACAGCAAGATCAGCATCATTGCTCTCATTTGAGACGGACTTTTCGACTTGCAGTTTAATGTAGCCAAGATTAAGGCTAATATTTGATTTTTTTAAGTTCTTGTACAATTTAAAGCTTCAATGTTGTTATTCCACAATAAAGTTTTTGTCATACTAGAACGGGATGTTCTTAATTGGTGTTATTCCATTGACTGCAACAATGTCCCAATAGACCCCCCTTACTGTCCCGTTAGACCCCGAGTTTGGGTATAATGGGACAACTGCACACTTTTGGTTAATCGAAAATAATGAAAATATGGTTCACATCATACAGATTTATCAATGCTCAGGCTTCAATATAAAGTTCAAAGAACTAGTCTGTGGTATTAAAATTCCCATTTATGCATATTAAGGTAAGATGTTATAATAAATATAAAAATGTCCCAATAGCCCCCAGTCTCCCCTACTACATTGTTCAACGTTTGTTGAGCATGAAAACAAACTCACCTCTTCAAGAATTTTCGACACTGTTTCCTTCCTCAGACAAAATCTCTCGTGGAACTTTTTATCTGTATATTCTTCGAAAGGATTACTCCGTTTCCGAATTTCACGGGGAGTTTTATAAAGAAAATCTAACATTTCTAGATCGTCAACATCGTTTTCACTGTCTGAATAAGCATCCATTTTGAAAAACTGCTTCGAAGCTTGATAGCTTGAGAGCTTGATAATCTCAGGTTAACCTAGATAAACCGTGATTTTTGGGAGTTTAAAATAAACTTGGATTTGAACCGAGTTTACCGATAGACGGCGTTGGTGCAATGGACTTGCGTTAACCCTAGGTCAAATTATCACCTTGATCTCGGGTTAAGTGTTAAACGTTCTTGGTGCAACCGGCCCTAAATCACATATATTTAGCACATATATTTAGCACTGATTACAAAAACTTAAATGAGCAGTTTGGAATGGGGGCCTATATTTCCCATCTGGTATGGGCCTATTGCCAGCTCTTCACAACCCTGTATATATGTAGTGTGTGTGTGTGTGTGTGTGTGTATATATTATACATATATATTTTTTTTTATTTTTTTTTATATGAATAAACTCTTTTATTATTTCTGAAATAACTTACACTATAATGCTATAAAAACCAGAGTTGGCTTGTTAGCAATACAATATCATTTTTACACGATACAATTTCGTAAAGATATGATCACAATGAGTCAAATAACATATAATAAAAAAGAATTATCCAAATTATGAAAAATAAGAAAGTACATAAACCTAATTCCATAATCATGAAAAATCCACAGACAATTGAAGTAGATTTTCTACTATCTCAATATACAAAAAAGAATAAAACACATAATATAAACACAGTCAACCGTAATCAAAAACAAATGTATAATATTTATCCAATTATAAAGCTCCATATTCAAATAATTATAAGATATCATGAGAAACAAGAACAAACATACCAAAATAATAAAAAAAGTAGACCAAAAGGAAATAATTTAGATAAGTTACCCCAGTACAATAGAAAAAGGAAAGAAAGGAAAAAGATAATCATCTTTATATTCGATAGGCTGTCCAAACCAAGAGATACCATTATAGTGCTTCAGTTATCATCCTCATCACATCGTCATTTCTGTATTTCTGATTTAAATAAAGTCTGAGGGCCAAATGACATAGCTGTAAAAGACAGTCGGTGCCCTCGTTAAACCCCAAGTACCTACCTACCTATAACTTGCATATACAGTATAAAAATTATCCAGTAGCAAGACGTTCACCATCGCACTAAATCGCAGCATAATAGTGAGCCCATCTTAAAGGCCCCTCTTAAAGCCCATTTTACACGTCAAACTTTTTCAATCAAATTTCATCGATTCCAACTTTTTCTGACGTTATACACACATTCTGGCGCGTTTCAGTGTTTTGTTGTTCGATCAAAAGCACGTAAACACGCCTGGACGTGTGTATTACGTCAGAAAAAAAGTTGGACTCGATGAGATTTGATTAAAAAAAGATTGAAGTGAAAAATGGACTTTATATAATGTGTAGTTGAGAGGATTTCTTTCGGTCGTATATAAACTCGAATAAATCGAGTTTTTATACTTTCATATTTTGTAGTCAAAAGTTTGGATGCAAAATTTCACTTCTTAAGCTTGGAAATCATTTTAATAAAAAATTTTCATCCGGAAAACATCTTAAATGAGAACCGTTCTTTTTTTAGCGGTAAAATGCATGAAACTAGTAGGTTCTTTGGAAATTTCAATTAATCCACGAACAGTTTATATCCAACGCGAATTTTGTTACTACTATTTTATTCTTATTATAAAATACCGATTCAATCTTGCTGTGTTCAGCCTCTTGTTAACTAGATGCTCAGATCCTCTTTATGCCGCAACTCTTTTCAGACACAATAGACACTCACCTTAGACTAAATGACCTACTAACCTTTTAGTCAAACTCAATTTAACTGTATACCCAAGATAGAATACAATCTTCGTTTAACACGATTATGACAATTTTTGAAGAACGTACCTGTATTTGACAACCACGATTCTACCTCATTTCAAAAACCACTTTATCTTGAGCGGAAACAGCGCACACTGTAAATGGCTTTTTGGATCACACTGATTCTCTACACCACAAATACGGAACAGAAGAGCACATTTGTCATTTTGTCTTTTATTTTATTATTGTTCTTGACTATTCCACGACGTTTTGTTCGATCCATCGTCTCTCCTACGCAAATGGTAACTTGGGGAGTGGAAAGAAGAAAAACTTTCAGAAAAGAACGAGATTAGGAAACGCTGACAATTGAATTGGAATGCTTTATGCCCTTATTGCCAATTCAGACACTTTATTCATAATTCATAAATGAGGGTGCTTTTTTGATGGCCTGCATCTTTACCGTTTACCACCCCCGTCCTACCATTCCATTCACCTGCCGTGTTTATGGCCCACTCGTTTAAGTAGATTACTTAAAGCTGCACACGTGACTTGCCAGTGTTGCTCAAACAAGCCAATACTTGGAATTAAATGCGGTAATTATAACCCCCTATTGATTCGCGCTTTTGCGATGTAATACTGTACAAGTTGATCTCGATTTGTCAAATGAGCTCGAATCGATCGATGATTGATAAGGATTAGTTCGATTTTTGGTTAAAATTAATTTAGACCGTTATTGTGTAACCAGTGATTTTGACAGGTTGATTACTTATTGGTTTCATGAAAAGTGTCAGATTTTTCAAATTGGTTTAGACAGTCTCAACGTCCACGAATAAATTTAACTTTAATCTCCAAATTTCAAAATTTCGCGAGAATTCACGATTGAATTAGGGTGCAGTAACGTCAACGTGTATTTTGTTTCACTACTGTACGTTTTAAGTTAGTTTCACTTGTGAGTGAGCTGGAGAATGACTGATACTGCCATCTACAGGTGTTTATTTAAAAATGCAGTGAAATCCGGTTATTGTGACTACTTTGGAATGCTTTTTGGTAACGATATCCGGTTGACATGATAACAACAGCCGATTGATAACACTATCCGGGATTAGAATAAACGAATTCCACCTATTGTACCAAAAATTGCATAAAGTGAGAACCTCATGAATCGAAAACTGCATATGTCTAATGTAACAAAAACCACAAAAATCGATTCGAAAACGGAATTGCTCAAAACTCGCATAAATCGAATACCATGTCACTCGAAGATCGCAAAAATTGAAATTCGTATAAATTAAAATCCGCATAAAATCGAAACTTGCAGAAATCGAAAAGGCAATAACTCAAAACTCGCATAATTCGACTATCCAATTTTTGAAAGATCGCATGAATCTAAATTCGCATAAAGCGAAACCATATAAAGTATATTCTTAATAAAAAGCATTTTCAATGTAATAGTACTTGTTTTTTTTTCAAATCGGTCTTTTTCGTTTATGACATCGAAAGAACCTATCGATCACTTAATACCATTCTTATTTTCTTTTAACAGAGAAGCCGTTGGTGGCGTCAGTGGCTACGACCATTTGTAGCACTCGCTATTTTTTGTTTGTTTTTATCATGTTTAGCTATAACTTAAACTGTGATCTTTACCCATAGCTATCAGGTTAGATTAGTTAAAATAATAAAAGGCGCAATTAACAACACGTCGAATGCTACAAATGGCAGTAGCCACGAGCGGCTTTTCTGTTAAAAGAAAAGTGCCCAATAGTTGAATTGGATATTATGCATGAATGTATTTTTTACATACGAAAAAATGTACAAAAGTTTACTACAAAAACGGATTTTTTGGCGCCAACTTTCAATTTGATGCTAGGTGAATGAGATTTCCTGATGTTTTAATTTCCGGATAACTGAAAATTTACTGCAATTTCCAGTATTTCGGATAACTGAAGGTTTTGTATATTTCGAAGAATAATTGGTCAAGTTTTTTGACCATTGTTGTTTTTTTTTGTTTTTTAATCTTTGTGTTATAGGTTCGCTTGTATGCCAGGAAATGATTTTGATTAAGGAACATCAAGAATGACGAATGTAAATTTTTTCACTTTTATCGATTTTCCCATCGGCATATTAGGAATGAAATTTTAATTTTTCAAAGTACCGTATGATTGGCATTCTTAAAACACAAGTTTTATCGATTCGGCGTTAATGTGCCAATGTTATAATGCAACATTCAACGCTAACAAGTGCATGTTTTCTAAATTATTGATTTATTTTTTTTTTCTTCCTTCGGATAATCCACTTTACATATTATTATTTTTTCTTCAAATTAACAAATTATGCTGTTAAAATTTTCATTTTGGCAAAGAAAAGTTGCTTGAAATCCAATATTTGGAAAAGTTTGGCTGCGACATTTAGAAGGGGGCGGGCAACATTTTTGGCTGTGAAAACGCGATCGATATCGGACATGGTCAAGTGTTGATTTACGATGACATTAAATCGAGAATGATTTGTTACTTCCCTCGACAATAACCAACCTAATTTGATTATTAATAGCTAATAAGTGGTCAGCAATTTTTTTTACACGTGTCGTGCAAATTGGGAAAATCAGCCTAGAGAAACGAAACGTTCCCAATCCGACATTAAACGCACTGTGTTAACTTTCTATTAAGCGAATTTTATAACAGCTTTAAGCCAATTGATCGATCCGCATAACTTTTTGTAGTAATTGAAAAAAAATTTTATGTGAGGCATATTACTAATATATTTGGATATACAAGTAGTTATAAAAATGGAAAATCCGATATGAATATTTTTTTGTTATTTTATTTATAATAATTATTTATTTATTTATTTAAATTAAGAGTTAAAAATTTTCTTTTTGATACTCTTTATATTAGCTTCACTCGTGAGTGGGTTTGTGAGTGAGCTGGAAAATGAACGTGTACTGCCGTTTAAAGTCGTTAATCTTTACTTGTGAGTTTGTGAGTGAGCTGAGAATTGAACGTGTACTGCTATTTAAAGTCGTTTATGAATATATATGTTGTATAGTATGTACCAAATAATGCGTAAAACAAGAACCGCATAAGTAAAAAACCGCAATGTAAAAAAATAGCATGTATAAATAAATAAATAAATCGGAAATTTCAGAAATCAAAAATTTAATTTCTCAAAACACGCATAAATTGAATATCGGAAAGATTGCATAAATTGAAACATGCAGAAATAAAATTAAAAAATGGTCATTTGCATTATGTATGTAGGCCTACATACAGTATATGTTAGTATATAAAGAGTATGCTTAAAAAAAAAACTTTTTTATAATTTTCATGCAACCAGAATTTGCATTCATTTGGATTCAATTTTGCGCGAAATAATCCCTGTACGCTGTTTTGTCTATTGCAATGTTCGATTTATGCGAGGGTTACGTTCAAAAGTTCTCGATTTCTGCGTAACTGTAGTTTCTGTTCCGATGTGAAGCATCAATACGTTTACTCGGAAACTTGCCAACAGTTATGATGATGGTAAAATACTAAAAATATTGTTGCATTAAATCATACGGTGTCTTGAAAATAAACGACGCTTGATATGATCACCCAAAATATGGATGCGTATAAATAGAATTGGGTATTTGCGTTATTTACAGAAGTGGAACTGGTGCCAAATGATTGGAGAACATCCATTGACCAATTGACGTTGAAGGTTTAGATCTTTGTATCAGTCCCAGAATTAGTACTTTGGTTACATCATATTGAAACTATGCTTCAAAATTAAACTAATTAAATTAAACTAAAATGGAGTCTAGTATAGTTTACGTAGACATCGTAACTTAGGATCGCATACTGTGGAAACCAGAAATTTGATAATAAATAAAGTAGCGTTAAGACCTAATAAATTGGTTACGTTTAAAAGTTGACAAGTTTGCGAGAGTTACATTCTGTGAAAACCTCGCATAAATTGAATTTATCCTAAAATGTATTCACACTTTTGGTGAAATATTAAAACTACACTGAACAATCTCACTTTCGTCGTCTAGCATTTCACGTGGCGTACTCAGAAAACAGCAGGTGTATAAAAGCGTTCAGTTTCTTGTGCATTATTGGCAAAAATGCATAATGTATCAATTTTTTCGCATATAACGAGTTTCTCGGAAGGTTTCTCTTGTCACATAATAAGCAAACGAAACTCGCGTATAAATATACGGAACTTTCGCATAAATCGAGTATGTATTGTCTCAAAGCCTTGACGTTGTTGAAAACATTTTGTGGGAAGCATTGAAAGTGTCTATTTTAGATTCCAATTATAGGACACAATCAGCATAAAAGGTAGCACCGAGTAATAAAAATGTTGTAATTCTGTGTATTAGAGAACGTTGCGTGTTGTACATTTTTAGTACTTTTAGCAGACGACTGGTAATTTTTGAAGGTATTCATTAAGAGCAATTTCACGGGGCGCCAGTTTTTTTTATATTTGTTCTTTGTATATATATGAAATACGTCGGGATGTGTATGTGTCATCCCGACAGTGCTCAGGGACCATCGATTTCCACCACTAAGGGAACTCCCTGGTGCGTGCTGCACCACAACATATGCATTGGAGAAGGTGATATCCCCCATCCAAGGTATAAAACTTCCCTTGCACACCCTTAATGCATTTGCGAGAGGGGGAACCGTATATGTCTTTCATATATATATACGTGTGTGTAGTTTTGCATGAGTTATATTCGATTATAACACGGGAATTGTATATTCCGACGTTCCGAGAAGTTCCAGCCATTGAACAATGTTAGTCATAAAATATTCTTGTTTGGTTTAACTCGTTTTCTGTAGTCGCAAATTTACCACTTCATAAGTCTGGTAAACATAAAAAAACGTGAATTTTGATAACAAAAGACTTCCGATAAATGTTTTGAGTCATAGAAGCATTTTTGTTTTCTATTTTCATTGGTCGATGTGGAAGTTCCCAATGTCAATAGCATTTGTAAGCCAACGGCGTCGACTTTTGAGAAATCCTATCGGTGCTCACGTGACTGGTTAAACAAAATTGGTCAATTGTGCAAAAGGCTAAGTCGTTGAACGTTCCGTTTGTGAAATAACCTATAGATTATCCAATCTATTCAGTGGCGTCACTAGGGGTTTGTGGGTGTGCAGAGACCGCACCGGGTGAAAGTATTAGTGAGGATGACACCACAATGACTGGCTATAAATAAAATGTCTGTGCACTGTTTCAGCAGAAATTCGTTATTTTTTCATTTAGTTATAACGACAAAAACCTTTCTTGTAAGCCCAGCTTAAATCTGCTGTATCTTTACTTTGGCACCTAACTTCTCTTTGGTAAAGTGGGGTTTACTTCACCAACCGGTATCAATAATGTACCCGGTACCTAAAAGATTAAAATTCTATGTTTGTAAAATTTTGGTTTATATTCGTAGTGCGAACGTAAATTTTGCATTCGTGTTTCATATGTCGTATTTTACATTACGTGTTTATTTTGCATACATTCTGTGTTATGCTGGAAGGCTTGCCATAGCTGTAGCGATGCACTATGATATGCCTGGAAAACATTCAAAAGCTGTAGCAATGCGTGTGTTTTGCTGGAAAACCTTCAAAAGCTGTAGCAGTGTTATGTTGGAAAGCTTACCAAAGCTGTAGCAATGCGCTATGCTTGACAGGAAAGCACTACAGTTTGTGTTATACAGAAAAGCTAAAGTGTTTAATTTAAAAACTACATTAACATAACTTCATGATAAATTAAATCTGGTGATATTTTAGCAGAAATATCTTTGGGTTTTAATTTGCTAATGTCTATGAACATTTGCGCTTAATTCTTTGAATAATGTTTTATAGACGCTGAACAAGGTTGACACCATGAGTTAATCCCTGGGTGACACCAACTTAGTGACGTCACTGAATCTATTTCTTTAGTAACAAGATTGTTTAAATCGAACTATGTTTATTTTATTTTTTATTTTAACAAGAAGCAAACCATGGGATTGAAACATCATTACGGTTGTTAAAAAAGTTTATTACGCGAGATATTATAATTATTGCAAGAAAATCACATTGAATAAAGAATTCTCATGCTTCATGATTATTTCATAATAAATTTACGACCAGTTTGCAAAGTGTGCACACACATACATACACATTCACACACACTCACACACTCACACACACACACACACACACACACACACACACACACACTTCAGGAACCACTCGGGAGCGCACCAGGTAGTGGGAGCATCCACGACTTTAAATTGCATCTGTTGGACATTTCTTAAAAAACTTCGATGATCCAATATCAACTTGTCAAATCAACTCTTTGGTCGTTTAAATGTGTACAACAGGTCCTCGGTTTATGTGGGAATTACGTTTTGCGAAAACTTTGCATAAATCGACAGTATAGCGAAATTTGTATGAAACGGAAAAAGTGAAACAGACTGTCATTGTCACATGTGTACTTGCAAATCGAATAATAGTGAAATTTTTTCGCTTATAACGAGCATCTGGGAGGATTGTTCCGTTCCGTCGTATATTGGTGAACAAGAATTCGCGTAAATAAAAGATGTTTTGTAATTTTTTTTTTAATTTAACAATTTAACATCTCGTAGAGACAAAAAATCAAATTGTAGAACATTACAAGTCATGTAATAATATAGGTAGCCTACATCTTGGAACGTTTAACATTCTCTGCTTAATATTCATCGTTTTACTGTAATTTCCCGTTTGAAAAGTAAAACTTTTCCCATTTAATACATTTCAGATGAGACGAATATAACATTTTCTCGCATATATATCTAGGGAATTTCCTTTTTCGTATATAAGCAAAATTGTAAATAAAAAAAAAGTCGCATAAATCGAGCATTTTCTGTATTCAGTACATTCACCTTTAGCAGACGAAAAAACAAAATGTTAAGCTAATTATTTTCACTTCTCTATGATTGGCAATATGTATTGTACATTGATGTTGTCTAAGGTAATAAAACTGGCGAATACAAACAATTTTCTTTGTTTGCAGGGGAATTCACCGTTCGGCAAGACAGAAGCGTACATCAAATTGGAAAGGCTCGGGGAAGGTTCTTATGCCACTGTTTACAAAGGAATCAGCAAGTGAGTTGACATTTTCTCCTCTCTCTCTCTCTCTTCATCCACTCTGTGTATTCTCCAATGGCCATAAGCACTACTCGCTCGAGGACCCGCAGTCCCAATGGCCATTATGGTCAAGTGGATTAATCGCCTGCAGCTAGCACTTAATGCTCAACCAAATTGCCAGACACCCTTAATCTGCAACGAGCAAAGCCTCCGGTTTCACAATTCATTACAAGTCTGTATTTGTTGGACCTAGTTATTTTTTTCTCTTGACTTTGTTTTTAATTTGCTCATGTTGATAATGAGGAGCTCTGGAACAATTAAGAGTGAGGTGATAAATAATTCAACTTTATGAAATACGCGGGATAATATCTCTCTCTCGAGAAATAGTCCCTCCCTCCGAGGGATCTTGTGTATGAACTGTAATTTTAAAACAGTTGAACGCCGAGAAACGAGAATTAATAAATATGTATGTATTTATGTTTTTAAAGCTTAGAAAGTACTACAGGTTGATTGCATGAAATCTGGAATCATTGGAACCTGAGTCTTTGCGAATAAATGATCATTCGAATTAGTGGTGGTTTTAACTTTTAAATAAATAATTAACTTGCTGGAAACATCCTAGGTTAGATGTGACTTTCCAAATTTCATTTCGGCTAACTGATTTTTTGGAATCTCAGGTTGGTGTACAAGTTCACTAGAGTAAGTCCGTCGAATTTTTTGGCGAAGTAAGTTCTAAAGAGCAAAATTTTAGTACCATACATTATTGTGCATCATTTTAGTTAATCTAGAAGGAAGCCTTTTGCCCGCAAAAAAGTTGCTCATAATTGGCTGCGTTGGCAGAGGTTGTCGTCGTTGGATTGGTGTTGTTCGCAACGAAAAAGCTGGGATGAGCACCAGAACTTTGCGAAACGACACTCACTGAAACACGGCTGGACTCTTTATTTCATAAATATGTGCAAAATCCCTTTGGTCACATGACTTTTGTTGAGACATACATATTTTAAGCACATGAAGCGAATCTGAATATTCAATGTGTTTGCAACTATAGTTGTTTTTACAGACTACAGTCTGTGTAAAATGTAGTTAAAACGGTGAAAGAGTCTAGTCTATAACTTATAGATGTAAACGAGAAATGTCGAAGGTCATAGTGTAACAGCTTGGCATGCCAAGGATTTTCCAAGTGGAAGTTTTATCTAGTTACCAGCGAGGTAAAAAATAGATATGGTGTTTTATTCTTTATAACACTCGTAGGAATCGGAGTTTTGGAGTATGAAATATGAAAAATAGATCCCGTGACAAATTATTAAGCTTTTACTCCGAAACTGCAATTTGTAGAAATGTCAAAAGCTTTTTATCCGGTATGTAAAATTGATGATGCGTGACAATTCAATTTTCAAGTTAGCTATAAAATTGTTACCGTTCTACACAAACTTGGGCTTTGGAGAGAGATGTGTAACCGAAAGTATAATAAAGGAAATTATACAGGCTGAGGTAAAAGTTTGGTCACGGTTAAATATCAACCATTGGTGGTATGAAGTTTCTGATTGAACTATTGTTATGTACAATATTTGTTTATTATTCACAGTCCAAAATGGGGACCAAAATATACATTATCATCAAAACCAACAACACAGTACTGAAAAGGAATCAAAAAGCCAAAAATTCCTATATATAACAAAATGAAATCTTAGAATAAAACAATTTAAGTGAGCTCAAAGGTTATGGTTAACATATTGAAAAATATTACGATTTATCTTATTAATTCACAGTATATCAGTTATGGGTTATCCAGTGCATGGGGTAACGTCATTGGATATACATTACAATGGTCGATATACATTACAATGGTTCAATTAGAATTTTCATACCACTAATGGTTTTGGCGATATTTAGTTGTAACCAGCCAGACCTTTGCCTCTGTAATATTATTTGCATTATTTTTGTCAAAATAATGAAAATTTGAAAAAAGTGAAAAAGACCTAAATTCTAAATAATGATCAGAAAGTGCACTTTGCAGCAAAACTGCAGTGAAGACAATGACGGTGCATCCTTTCCAAAACTCAGCAAATTTGATCTACCAAATACCACTAGGGAGTTCTGGCTAATGATAATTTTTGGATGAGAGTGTTGGATAACTTTGCTGACTATAACTATAGTAACAACATCGAAATACACGACGTATAATACGGTACATAATGGATCGGTATTTTAGAAACCGAAGTTTTAATATATCTTTTACGAGGATATGTTTGCAAATGTGCGTTTGGTACATGCTGCAGATCGTTCCTAATATAAGCTTGGAGCATTGAAACTTATGTATAATTGTATGAAATTATATGAAATCATACATACACCAAGTATGTTCATATACAATTATATACAAACATACAGTATAAATACAAATATACATAGTGTCACGTATATTTTAAGATACGTGACAAATGTCTGAAATCAACAGGATTCTCGAACGAATGGTGCTCACGCTACCAGGAGTTAGCGACAGGCTCGTGTACTTGTTTCATTTGTTTGTATCTTTTTAAAACATCCTAATGAAAAATAAATTGCACATTTCAGTCTCAATAACAAAGTGGTGGCTCTCAAAGAAATTCGACTACAACACGAAGAAGGTACTCCATTCACTGCCATTAGAGAAGGTAATATGCGATTCGTATTTGTCAGTTTGAAATTACACTGTCAAGTCTGGAGGGGGGGGGAGATATAAACGAAAAACACGTTTAATACGAATTTATGATTTTTTGTTAAGATCATCATTCTCATTGTTAACAAAATAAGAGATACGTTTTAGTACATAAAAACAAAAGAATATTATCGTATTACAAAACTATGCACAGTTAATAATTTGCTGTTCGCTGGGTTTGCGTAATTATATTCGATTCGCAATTTTTGTTTTGTTTTTGGTTAATAAGTTCTTTTTTTCAGAATTTATCAAAAAGTCATTGGTAAATAATTCGAATTACTCGCCAGCTATAGTTCATATCTTGTGTTACTAGATGGCGTCACATTCTTCATAGATAATATTTTATTCATACATGGTAGTACAGTACCATCTGGTGGATTTATAGCAGTGATTATTTTAATTTAAAATATATTTTATTAACTCAAGGTGGCCTCTAAAAGTTCCGAAAATGCTGCAAGTGAACGAAAAAGTGTACGATAACTAAAGAAACGTTATGACGTATTTAATGCAGTTATTATTTTCCACATGACCCCTTATTTTATAAACCATGGTTTTGGTAATCCAGTATTTTGGAATTTTGGTCTGCCAATTTTTTTTTCTTTTTTGACAGAACGTAATTCTGCAAGTTACTATACAATTCACAGAATAATTCAAATATTTGCACTTTTTGACGAAACATTTGTTAATAAAAGGAACTCACTTAAACTCTTAATATCAGAACGACAACTGTTTCAAGCGATTATTTGACGCCATAAACAACTGCTACTGAAAAATACGTCATCGTTAGCCTGACATTTGGTTTGTCGTCGCTATTAATATTTAACGTTTACAAGTGGAGTGTTTCCTTTGATGTGCGCTGATTATAATATTATTACATGAAGCGGAATCTTTCATTCCGATAATCGCATTTTAAACTTCATTATTTTTCGTAATCGTTTCCAGCTTCTTTGCTGAGGGAGCTTAAACATGCCAACATCGTGACACTACACGACATCATTCACACCAAGGAAACGTTGACTTTCGTCTTCGAATACGTGGTAAGCCAATATCCTTACTACAACAACGCGTATTCTCTCTTCAACTTTCTTCGTGCTAATTGTTTGGCATGCTCTTGAAACGGTTTCCACAAACTTTTCATTGGAAAACTGTTTATGAGAAATCTTGTTTATTCGAACGAGAGTGGGGGGAAGAGAACCAATGTCAACATCCTAAAATCCTGGCACTTTCTCATCCTTTCAGCACACCGACCTCAGTCAATACCTGGAGAGCCGGAGAGCGGGACTTCATCCCAAGAACGTTAAGGTAAAGTGGTCTTGTATCTTCCGCCCATTGACCACGACACGGTGATAGGGGGGCTTTCTTTTCCACCGTCCTTGTTCGTACCCTTAATGTAATCAGGCCCTTTCCTATCCCCTAATGGGACCTTTAATTGAGTTGTGAAGCTCCTCGATTATTGATGTCCATTCGTTGTTCGCGAACGCGGTCAACCGTATCACGGTCATGCGCTTGCTCGGTGCCGTTGCCTTAGATCAACTCTTTATACATCCCACAGGATGTCGCAATTTTGTTTTGTGGGTACCTGTGCTCCTGCTGCGGGGATGGCGTTATTATATTAACGGCAGCTTTAATAGGTCGTTTAGTTGATTGGTGGTTAGCGAATTGTCTCATCCCTCGTCGTGGAACTTTATGGAATGGCGGGATGTGTTTAACGTTGTCGAAACACGAATTGCATCTTTCTGCGATGGTTCACCTGGTTCGGTATCGTTTATTTTAGGCTAATTCATCCGTTAAATTCACCCCCACCCCCATCATTGTTAACATCATAAATACTTTATTAGTTCTGTAATGTAATAAGAGTCGCGGGAGCCAGAGTCAATGAGAGTGAGGTTTCCACAAATTATTGGGGTGCTTTGACTATACAAGTATGAGGATTCTTTTATACCAAAATAATAAATACAAGATTCTCGGTGAAGTAGTTTGTATTAAGGTAAACTTCATCAATTGTTTTTATACCTATGAAGAGCTTGGGGCAATATAGTGGTAAGCCACACTTTTTCCAAAAATGATATTTTTTTAGACCAAACTGTCTCTCGGTACTGTTTCTAGCTACCTACTTGATTTCCCAGAAAATGGCAGCATAATATAGAAAATCACCTTGTTGCTCATTATGTATGGTACTCTATGGAGTTTCACCAGAAGTGGCTTATTATTGTATTGCGCTTCATAATGGATTTACTTAATATAAAACTGTTTACGTAAGTCGGTTTTTACGTATGTCATGAACTTTAATGAAACATTAAAGTATTACTTATTTTACATCTCCATTTTAAGAACAAATTTAGCTTTAAAAAAAGATGTACAGTAAGTTAACACACATACTTAAAATAAAGGAACATTCTGGCACAGAAGACTGGGTTTTATTTTGTGGGTTTTTTCCTTCGCTGAAACAAGTGCTACCGTATTATTTATATTGACGGCTTAAACTTCTATTATCAGTATAACTACAAAAATAATATTTTGTGCTGTAAAATTTTATTTACAGTACTGTACTTTTTGTTCGCAAGTCGCCCTTCGGCTGTAGTTTTCGCTGGAAAGCCTTCAAAAGCTGTCGCTATGCGCTGTTATGCTGGAAAGTTTTCAAAAGCTGTAGCAATGCGCTGTGTTCAGCAGGAAACACTGCAGACTATTTGTGTCTTCAGGGAGGCTAAATTGTTTGACTTAACTTAACTTCGCGATAAATGTATGAGTCCATGTATAAAGTTACGTGGACTCTATATGATCTAATGCTTTAGCTCTAATTCTTCTACTGTAACTTCTGATGTGGACAATGTATGGGCCAATGTATAAGAGCATTTTTTTATCATAATCTCAATTTTGTGTTTTTTGTCAGATACAACGTTCTTCTCGGCAAGCCTTCAATTCTTCACTAATTTTTTTTAATGACATTCATAGCAGAAATATCTGTCACCACAGGGTTGTTACACGTGTTAGACTTTCTAATGCACATTAGTGCATGATGTTTAAAATAACGTTTTTATAGCCACTGATCAAGATTTGATGCCATGAGTTACCGCACCGGGTAACATCAATCCTAGTGATACCACGGATTTACGTGGTGTCATTACCATATACTACCATATAGTATACAGTCGAGGACCGACTGTATACTATATGGTAGTTATACTTATTTTACAGCAGTGCTCTTTGTCCGCATATACGAGTATACTTTAACTTTAAATTTTTACGATACTTATCGATTTCTATCTATAATCTATCGATAATTGCATCGATGTTGCTCTTGGGTACCGCTTAACTTGTTTTGAGAAAAAACACTGTTTTACAATATAATGATTTATCGGATTTCGGTTTTCAATGAACCCGAGTCAACATTTGACGACCTCAGTGACCTTAATTTCAGATCTGACTTTGTTTCTTAGAAGTAGTTTCGTTAAGTTTGCTCGTTGAATTCGTTTAATGACTTCGATAAAGTTGTCCCAGTGTAAATCATCAAATCTTTATTGTATTTGCCCTACAATAGGCACGTTTGTTGTTTTATATCTTCTAATTTTGTCTGTATTTTCCCCATGGGATGTAACTCCAATAAAAACAAAGAAACAAATAAAAACTCAGATAACAGTAGATTTATCCAGGCAGGTGATTCACGTTCTCGATCCTGCCACTGACGGAAAATTTTGAGTGTTTAAAACGTTTCTGCTTTTGCGGTAACGAATCTCACATTTTCACGGGATGTGTCGAGTGATGTGAATAAGCAGCGTTATGCATTTCGATTCAATGTCGCGAAGATCTGAACTTGGAAACGGTGCCTCGCGTAACGAACGTGAGAAACCCGAAAAGTAGGATTTAATCGGGACCACTTCTCCCCGAAATCGATGGAGCAAGAGACGCTCTTCACTCGGAACATCCGCGGGGACTTCTACGGCGGATTTTAATGACTTGTCCATCAGATAGGTTTCGCTTATGCCCCTCGTCTTTCCTCAGTTGGGAGACCACCTATCAATATGTTAAGCGAATTACGGATTGACCACCACTACGCGGGAGAGTCCGTGATTTCCTCTACAGCGCGATAACAGTACACAGACTATCCTAAAGCGTCCATTAAAATTGCACCCATTCTCGGCTAATTGTAACAGAAGAGAATGGTACTGTGGTAGGGAACAAGGGAACCCAATACCCCTCACACTTGGCACTCTGTTCCAATCGAATCCCAGTGATGAATGAATCATCCAGGGAAGTGAGGGAAGTCGGGACACTGCCTCCCGCGCTTATTGATGGCTTTCAAGCTTCTGGAACTGCCTGAAGAATAATGAGATATTTCAGCAGCTTAGTTGGTTTTTTTGTCTTCTTTCTACTGTGTAGTTGGTTTCCCCTACTGTCACGCTGTCAATTGTCATTTATTATGCATTTGAATTGCACGTAATTGCATTTATAATCAATTGGTGTTTGGTTTCGTTGATTGGCAAGAGCATTAATGCGAGAACTTGGGAAGTGATTATTATCGATGATGTAAAGGTAGATGTGATTTTAAAATGCTTTAGGGGTTTGTTTCGCGAGTCTTTTTTTTTTTTACGGCTGTAATACGTGATTACACAACCTTAGGTTTATAACGAAATTGCTTATTGAACTGATTCAACATGACATGCCAATTTGGCGACAAATACATGAAATCGTTCTATTCATTTTGTATTCACGAAATAAGCTTTACTTTTACCGAATTCTAAAATCCAGTTACAGAATTTTGTAATCCGATTTCTATGCAACTTCCGATGCTAAAAACGTTTTGCTTCAATCTTACAGCGCCCTGCTTTGAACCTCAATACGCAATCCACTAAATAGATTGATTAAACTATATTCCAAAATAAATTGATAAATATTCGAAATTTTAAGATTCAATTTAATATTACTTATTTACCACATTGTATATTGAAGTTGAATATACTAACCACATTTGAACAGTTTCAAGAAGATCTATAATCTTTCCATACCGCATTTGTAGCGCGGTTACACTAAGTAGATGAACTTGAAAATACCATAACAGTCATAAGAACATTTTTAGGGAAGCCAGAAACAGTTTTCTTTATAAATATCCACATAATAAATACTGACTGCCTATTGAACCGATTCACATATATGCATATGTTACAGTGAATATGCTCGAAATTATTCTATAGTTTATTCATATTTACAAAATAAGCTTCGCCAAATTTAAACTCCAGACACAAAATTGCGTAAAATAACTAGCTAAATAAGTTTCGCGAGACTAACTAGATTAACTAAATTAGTATAGTAGAATTTAGAAAATAACTTCAAGCTATTAGGTTATGCGTCAGTTTAGCAACATCCGAATTAGAACCCCAGGCGACCTGATGCTTTTACCCACTAAATCGATTATTATTATGTGTCATTCAAAGCTAAATTGATAAATATAACATCAGTCACATGTTTATTTAAAAGAAGCGCCTACGTAGTGAACTACGTAGGCTATATCAAACACATTTGGTTAGTTGTTTAATCGTCGAAGATTTTAATCTTTCATACCGCACTTTCACCAAACTCACGCAACCATAAAAGAAATACTATAATTTTGCACACATGAGAACATTTTAGTGAAGTTGGAAAATTTTCTTTATAATACATATTGTAATATCTACACATAATCTATATTGCAATACCGCTTAGTGTGACATCCAAGTTTTGTATTGTATTGTTCGAGATCATGAGTTTGATGAATCGAATACGCCCTTCACATCATAGCTTGAGAAAATTTAAAGGAAGTATACAATGACGTTTCTAATTACGTCCCATGGAACAAAACTATTGCTTCCCAGGTAATATAACATACTGTCGGATCGATGTAACTACGTTTGGGTCCTTATCTTAAAAGCAATCATAGTCGTATTCGCATAACAGCTTCCCGAAAATGTTCACATGTTTATGTGAGTGTTATAGTTATATATCAAACTATTTTTACTCAATAATTCAAGGACACAACTAGTTTGTCACTGATTGTGCTTGGTGTTCTCGAAACATAGAGTGAACATTCGTTATGCAACTATTGTCGCATGCCCTGTTGGTAAATTCGGATGTTCCAAGTTTTGGTACATTGCAACAACATTTGTCGAGAATCAGAATCCAATTCAGCACACTTAATGAATTTTATTAATTTTTCAGCATTTTAAGTGTTGTCAAATTTGCGAATCGTGGAAACCGTAATGTTTATGGAATTTGGACGGAATGAAGCGTCGTTAATAATTTTGTTACCACTAAAAATTTGAAAGTGAGGGTTTTTTGTTTTTTTATAGGGCTCGAAATATCATGGAACTTTAGGCTTGCTACAATCTGGAAAACATAAACAGTGTTACATAATCGTATAAATATATATATATAACGCCGACATTTGCGAAATGGTTTCGGCGGAAAGAGCCTCCGTTAAAATTTACAAAATTCGTTTCCGTTACATAACGTCGGAGAAACATTTTTAAACAGTTCCGCATCGTCGTCGAGAAAATGCATTCGTTTTTTTTAATTATACATGGTTTCATTTCGCTCGATGGAAGTGTTTATTTAAAGTGCTAGCAATGTTTTGATACGATGACGACTATCATGCTAATATCGTTTTTCCATTTTGTTTTGCAGTTGTTTCTGTTCCAGCTGCTGCGGGGATTGGCTTATTGCCACGAGCGAAGAATTCTTCACAGGTGAGCATTTATTTGGCTGTAACAAAAACTGTGTTGTGCAGTTTTGTAATTAATTATTTAAAAAGGGGTTGTTTGTTTTCGTGGCAGGGGATGATGTATTAACATTGTTTGTTTGTATTTTCATCTATCGCAGAGATCTGAAGCCGCAGAATTTATTGATAAGCGAAATTGGAGAATTAAAATTAGCAGATTTTGGTTGGTATACGTTTTTATTTTTTTGTCGAAATTATTTATTTATTTGTGTTTTTTTATTTTATCTAAGTGTAGTGTAATGTAATGTGCGATGGCAATTATATTGCAATTGTGTTGTTGATTTCCCATGTTGAATGTTAATAATGCATCAAAGTGAGATTCGTTGTATGGTTAATTCGAATGGTGGGAAGTTGCTATTCGAATTAACGCATATCGTGAGAACTGATATTTTAAAGTTATGTTGTTAAAAGGTCTCCAGGCATACGCAAGTTTTGATGTGGCAAGTTGAGTAATTTGTTGTGGACAACTTTGTGATGTGAAGTTCTTGCTTGACCAATGAAAACTGGTTGACAAGAATGTGACGTCACGGTTGTTCACAAATTGCTTCTCTCACCACCTCAAAAATTGCACGTGTTAGAAGGTTTTTGGGCCTCCTGTAACACAATTTTTGTTGGGCAGATCTAGCATTTTATGAACAACTCTGACATCAGTTTCTTGGTGAACCAATGGTGACTGGTTGGCAAGAATCTGACGTTACAGTTGTCTGTAACTTGCCACCTCAAAAACTTTGTGTGACAGGAAGTCTTTTAGGCGCAATTTTTTCGGTGAGGCAATTGCTTCACTTGCCACACCAAAAATTATACGTGTCAGGAGATCTTTATGGTTCTGCAAAGTTGATGATTTCTTTTATTTTGAACTGTCATGTCATTAAAATTGACGACAAATTGAACGAAAATTTTAAACATTCTGAAAACATAATCCAAGTGGAGGCAACTCTCAGTTTACGTTCTCTTATAAAACATTTGCTATAACGAATATTGCAATTGTACTGTTCATTTGAATATCATTCACTATCACATGATCAACAAATGTGTATACTTAGATAAAAATAGAACTCCCAATTAAAATTAAATATATAGGTGTTGTAAAATTAAGTTTACTTTGAATATAACAGGACATACCATTTGGGAATCAGATTTTGGCTTTTGTGTCAGCAGTTTATTACCAAAGTTAATGTTACAATATTTTGATGCTTTAATATTATATGAAATACCATGTTTAAAATGACATTGATTTGGTGTTTTAGGGTTGGCTCGTGCCAAATCCGTTCCAAGCCGAACATTCTCACACGAAGTCGTAACGCTATGGTATCGTCCACCCGATGTTTTATTAGGTTCCACCGACTATTCAACATCCCTCGATATGTGGTACGTTTATTCGTACATCATCAATCATCTTTTGTGATAGCAATGGACAACCCTTTAAATGAAATATGTTTTATTTTAAAGGGGAGTTGGCTGTATTTTTATCGAAATGTTCACAGCCGTTGCCAGTTTCCCAGGAATCAAAGATGCGTACGATCAACTCAACAAAATATGGAAGGTAGGTTTGGCCTATACTTTATTTTAATTTTTTTATTGTTTACACGAGTTGTACTTGGTTACAAATTTTTAAAATGTTAATTTTCATATCCAAAAATTTGTGTTTTAGGTTTTGGGAACTCCCACTGAAGAAACCTGGGACGGCGTTACGAAACTTCCAAACTATCGACCAGGTAGTGTAACAAATTCACACCCACATATTGACGTTGTCATCTTGTTTAATGACAGCTGTTAGGTTTTTTTCACTAACTTTGTTGGTCTTTAAACATAATTTTAATTTTTTTTTTTTGTTTCTAGAAAAATTTATTTATTACAAATCTCAAAACTTGTCCACTGCATATCCCAAATTAAAAGACGTCCCTGGAGCTGAAGCTCTTGCTGCTTCATTCTTGCAGGTACTTTTGTGGTTTTTAAAGATGCGTTTTTTCATATAATCCTGCCTAATGAAAAGTGCATAATGTGCTTTGTTTAATTGGATGGCGTTGCTCGTATCATCAGCTAGTGGCATACATAATGCTGCTTGTGTATTTTAATTTTTTAAAAAGCATCATGCTATAGCAATTGCTTTATTGTTCCAAGCATCAACTTTATGAACATTCAATGAAATTGAGTACAGGCATAACCCTTTAATATGGCGGGTTGACGACCAGACCATTGCCTTAAAGCGAAGCAAGGCCTTTTTTCCACTTGTATATAAAAGCCTAAAAACATGTTTTGTATTAGCATCAGTTAAGTTCACAATTGAATAAAATGATTTTCATCAAAAAGTGAACGGGGTACTGCGCCGAGCCCAGGATTTAAATCTTTGCAAAGGTTCACTGTAATTTCAGTAACTCAAATGGTATAGGATAAATCGAATTTCCCTAAACAAATATGTGAAATATGAACAAATTCAATTTCTAAGTATTAAGACTCGAATTTGTGTTTAAATTGTAGTTGCAGCCTCAACGACGAATCAGTGCCAAGGATGCTTTGTATCACAAATATTTTTGTGATTTACCTCCCAAGATATATGATCTCCCTGACTGTAAGTTACGAACCAGGCTCGATTTGTAATATCATCATCCATTTGACGTTCACGGTGTGTTTGGTTTTTTTTTCCAGATGCTTCCATATTCAACGTGCCTGGGTGCAAGATGGCGCCGGAACCAGTAAGTTACCCGATGGTCGTTTATCGAGTCGCTGCCAAACTGCATGAGAAGGTTTAACGTCGGGCTATTCCTTATGTAATCACGAAAAATCAACATTTCAATGCAGAGACAGTGACCTTCGTTTTGAACGGAATATATCGATTTGGCGGCATTCGCGTAACATGTGGGACACGCGTTTTTTATCATGAGGTAACGTTGCAGCTGGAAGAAAGAAAAATTCGTACCGTTGATTAACGGAACGAACTCGTCGGACTTGATAACGGGAATTTGGGAAACGGTAAATATTTGCAAACACAAGGCGTACGAGACTTGTTTGATGCCAGCATTTGGCGATCAGATATTCTTGGTGACTAATTTATTTATTATTTAAAACAAAAAAGTTTTTAGCTCTTTTTTTATACGAATGTTTTATTTGTGGAAAATTGTCTTTTCCTTGTTTCGAAATGAGTTTGTTGAAACAACGTTGATTTTCAAGATGGCAACGAAGTATTGGGAAGTAACTTCAGAAGTTAAAAAATGAATTTGAATTATTTTATTGATAAAATTTTTTTTTTTACAATCGCAAAAAATGACAATGTTGGAATTTGACAAAAATACAAAACTGTCAACTTGCTCCTTTCAATTCTTAATTATTAAAAAATTCACACAAAAATGACAATGATTTTGAAATTTTAACTTGTACCAATGAAATTTAGAATCTGTAACCACACTCATTTTGATTTTTTAATTTTAATTTTAAAAAGTTTTTTTAATTAATTTTTTAATTTTTACTGTTTTATAATAATTTGTTGAACGCCTTTTCCAAGCGTTCGTTGAAACCAATTCTCTTCATGATCGTCAACTTCTTCGTTAAGTTTCACTCTTCTTTAATCATCGGTGCATCCATTTACTCATTGCACATTTTTACCGTGGGTAAGAAATACGGTGATGGCATGTACTACGTGAAAGGAAGAAATTGATTTTCTAGTCATTTCTCCACATAAAAAGAAAAAAATAATAATAATAATAATAAAATGCCAAAGTTTCTTTGTTGTTAGAATGGAGTGCGTAACGTTGATTTTTTGTTTCCAGTGTAGTGACAGTTGAGTGTTCGCACTTGTCGGAACGTAAGCACTACGGTCGGATTCAATTTTTCGATAGCTTGCGTTAAACGTTTTCCATGATTTTTATTTTTTTCCCCCAGGAAGGGACAAACTATGATTTGTACATTTGTATCGATTCAGCAAACACTTGTGTATCATAAGAATAAATAGCAGTGATTTTGGGATTTTGTAGGAAAAAAAGGAATCGTTTTGTCTTGTATTCAATTTATAGTATGTAATGTCATATAACGTTTAAATTACATATCGTATTCTGAATTTTATTTTTGAAGAGATCGTAAACCAACACTTTGTATGAAAATGTCACGTTTTTATGTTTATGTTTTATTTCAGCATGTACAACAGTGAACGACGACTTTTTTTAGAAACTTCTTTCACATCATGGTGCAGTCATAATTTGTGAAGATTTGATTGCTACTATTATAGGTAGGCTTATCATGTTGATAAGTGTTTACTGAATATAAAAGTTTTGAGTATACTATTTGAGGTAGGTACTTGGAGTTTTAACGAGGGCACCAACGGGCTTTACGGCTCCGTCGTTTGGCCCGTCAGACTTCATTGAAATTGGGAAATACAGAGATGATGATGAGGTGAGGTTGATGCAGGAGGCAACGAGAGAACTTTGAGAAAACCTGCCATCGTGGTGTCAGACTACATTAAGTAGTTTCCGATATTTTGAATAACAAAGATTTTGGTTCTTTTCCATTGGCCAACAGACACCACTTGTGGTGCTTGATGGTTGTTTTTAACTAATCTAAACTTGTGTCTATGGGTACAGATATCAGTTTAGGTTTGTGAAAAATGCAACCTGAACTGGAGCTACCAGCTTTAGTTACTAGAGCCACAAACGGTATCTCTCGGCCAACTGAATAGCACCAGGTTTTTTGTTTAACTACGGTGAGCATTACTACGTGTATATTTACGGTACACTTGCAAAACTATATAGTATACCGCAGGTTTTGGGGGATGAGTTGTGGACAAATATCACTATTCATTTATTAAATTTAAGATTGGTAAATTAAATAGACTTTGTTTACAAAATATTTATTTAAAAACAATACTAAGCTTAACTGACAAAATTTAACACAAGTTAGTTTTACATTACATTGAAAAATCCCATTTTTATAGATTTGTTTCGGATATTTTATAGTTTTAATATATCGATATATAAAAAAGTTTAATCTTTGTAGCTAATAATTTCAATTTTCAAAGTACATTAATGGTTTTTATTGATTTTTTTTTAACGAATCACAAAATTAGTATCGTACACCACATATCACGCTTCATTTAGTCACTCATTATTATACACAAAAATTATGCTTCATTTAACTAAACAAATATTTTGCTAACTGTGCACAAAATTTCGCTTTGTTTAGCTACAGGTTAACGACATCTCGCGCTTCATTTAGCAACCATAGAGAAGTTGTTGTTGTTTTGTTTTTTTTTAAGATGGCTAACCGTGTATAGCAGAATATCCACTTTAAATCCAACATAAATGAATTGCCAACCACTAGGAAACATCTGCTATCATTTAATGACACTTGCACTACAGGTGCAACTAACACTACGTCATACAACAACTATTGTGAAATAATCGCCGGTAATGCTACAGGTTGTCAAACGACTTGAGGTACCGACACGTGCTTTGCTCCTATTCATTACTTCAAGTAAGTCAAGTGGATTTATTTAATTTAAAATAAATTGTATTTCATATGCAACAGATGTTATAGTTTATCAGCAGATAATTTAACAGGTAATACCGACGAAATGATAAGTTGGATTTTGTAAATACTGTAAGTGTAATTCATTCGATGGATAATCCTATTTAGTGCTTGCTGTGATTATGTGACATGACCGACATCAAAACTAAAAACTTTTAAATCGTACATTTCAGGTTGAAGTGATAAATAGATTTTACGTGAAAGTTTCACTCAAATATTAACATTTACCATCTTTTTTTGTAAATAACCAACTGTAAACTATGGAGCGATTTTTATTCCTTGATGACGTCATTAGCCTAGCCATGCACTAAATAGCTGTTCGTTTTTCTCTTTAACTGCTGTTTTACATAAGCAATTAATGTAAATAGGGTATGTAAAATAGGGGCATATGTATAATAATATATTAGCAATGTCTATGTAATTGTGTATATATGCACATATACTGTATATGTAATTTACTATGTAAAATATTGTAATATCTTTGTAATTGTGTATATATGCATTTGTCATATATATGTAATATATGATGAATTCGGGAAGGAAAGTGTGATATATGTAAAATATTTTCATATGTAATATAATTACCTTGTTTCCAACATGTGTATAATGTAATATTACAAATTCATTCATTCATTATATGCATTTTAAGTATACGTATTTAATGTCAAAATTATATTCACCGTATATTGTACAGGTTGGACTCACCAATCCGGCAAGCTTGCATCCAGATTACTATAAAGCTGGATTAGTATCCTAGTCGGATTAGTGGTTTTTCGGATGGTACTTTTCAGTTATCCGGTTTAAGTCCACTAATGGTGCTCATGGTCGACACTGTTTGTAGCATTTAACATGTTACAAATAGTCTTAATATGAAGGTTGGGAAAACAAAACAAAAACGAACTAAACTTATTATTAATAATAAATCATAAAAATATTGTCAATGTATCATTAACCCAACCCAATAGGAGAACAGTGTTGACATAGGAGATCATGAGCCTCATTGGCGAGCAGCAGCCCTAAACCTGGTAACTGAAAAGTACCTTTCCAAAACCAGTGAAGCTTTGAATAAATTACAAAATTACATAAATTACAGAATAATGCATATGCACATACTCTGTGTTATATCATTGCAAACTTACATAGGCATAAACAAAAAATATGTCCTGGATTAGTGAGGTTTAACCTGTAGTACTAGTAGTAATATCTGTTATCACGGTTAAAGTTTTTCGAATAACGAAAACTACATTTTGTCGAAACATCAAAATATTGGGGGATGATGTCTATGGTAAAAATAAGATGGTTGCATCAAATTTCAACTTGCTTGGAAATTTAACCCAAAAAATATTCATAAAGTCATTTTTTTGGTTGGTAATTGGGATTGACAATGTGGATGTAAAAACGAGTTCACGATGAATACCATTATCACGTAAATGTGATGTCATTTAACAGGATGTATAAATACTGTATGTCCTCATGCTGATATTTTCATTTGTCTCAGCTGGAAATTATTAGAACGTAGAAATTTATTACAAAACTGCATCAATATAGCCTACATATATTCTAAAGTAAGGCAAGTTTCTTATATCTTCATTTTTATCACATGTATCCAATCATTTCAAATCTTTATCTTATCCCTGCGGTTGAAGAATGGGTATTTTGGCTACTAACTATTATTATACCGTGTTGGTACCATACTATGTATTTTTTGTGTATTGACATTTATGATATGTCATTCAATGCCAATTCTTCACTTTTTCCCCCATAAGTTTTCAAGTTGACATGTTGTTTTAAAATGTAAACTCCATAACAGCACATGTCTGTATTTTGAATACAAGTAATTTTCAAGGGTCATATTTGCAAAAACTTCGCATAAATCAAAAAATCGTATATATCTCAAACTTCCCATGAAAAATGTACACCTAATATTTCCAACATGAGAACTTTTGCACTGCATGATGTCAATATTACTTGTATACATATAGAAGTAATCTTGATGATATGATGCATAGATCTATATTACAACAACAAAAAAAGACGGTGCAGAAGCAGAAGTGCATTTGCAGAAGTGTTTATTGATTGGTTGGTGCATGTCTGCACGGCAAATTAGCACATGCACTCTCAGACTGACATTTTAGCAAATATAACAATGTACCTGACAAGGTTTCTGTCATCGCATAATAGTGAAATGATCGCATATAAATAATGAAACTCGCATTATCCAGGTTCATTTTATGGAACTTCATAAAGAAACAATTTAGTAGGACGAAATTTAATCCCATCGTCCGTCAGAAAAATTTTTAATGTTACTTTTCGTTTGTATTAGCAAATTTGATGAAACATTCTTTTTATTGTTTATAAACAAATTGCATTGAGCTCAAAGAAAGTTATAAAAAATTACCTTTGAGAAAAAATTATACTTACCTTGCTACTATACAAAAATTTCATTAATCTTATTGATGATTTACAGATTACAGCAGCATGTAAATTTTATACAAACGCATCGCCTGCCACATGCTACTGTTTATGTTTTTGCTTTTAAACATTGTGCATTGCATTTCGTTGGTCATGGCCACACACCTTTCGTATGATAAACATTGAGAAGCGGCAGGGTGTGTGTGGCAGTGGTGTAGCAACTTGAAAACAATCGAGACCTCTGTTGGAGGGTTCCTCCTGGAAAGTGTGTCACAATGAGGAACGAGGCTAGAAACAGTATCTGATAGCAGCAAGCATGCTTCAGACTAAACATGTTTTACGCAGTAGTTGTTTGAGTTGTTTGATAGCCGTCGAAATGAACAGGTTGAACTTGAACAGTCAGAGCAATGCTAGAGATTTTCAGTGGAATTCTGCTCCCGCTAGGCGTCCAAGACGCAGACATGGACGAGGTATATATCTATGTATATATCTATGTGCTTATCATGCATACTATGTATATATAGTATGCGTGATAAGCACTTTATATCTTGTTTGTTTCTTTTTCTTGTTCGAGGAAGACATAGCGTAAAACTTCTGTAACAGTACTACGAGAGTCATGTTCAACTGCTTGGTTATAATGCTTTTGGTGATGGGTACGTAAATTGAAAATTTTAGCAATGACTATGTTGTATGATTGAAGTTTTGATTTGTGAAAGTTTCGATTTAAAGCATGGTCACAATGTTCTAAGTTATACAGGCAAAATTTGCAATCATACGAGAAGGCTGAAGTGATCCTGCATTATAGGATTCGTGTTTTGTATCGGTATATCCTTTATATAGAGGTGGCACTGTCTGCACATAAGTTGTAAACGAATAGCTTGTTTATAGATCTGCATCGATTATATCAATATGAGACAGGACTTGCGAGGTTTGTATCTTACAGTACAGTACAGGCAGTACAGGTGAGTCGCGGTCAATGAAAGTTCGGGAACCCCTGGTTTAAAACGTTAAAATCATTCACTAATCATCATGGTTCATCTATATAATATGGTACGGTACTTTGTATCGTAAAAAATGTAGTATAATGTAGTGTTTATGTTTGTTAATCAAACGTTTTTAAATTGAGAGTTGCCTGTATACAGTAGGTTTGTAAGTGTGAACGTTTTGCAATTTGTAAATTTTAGATGAACAAGTTGGGATAGTCAGTTCCCAGTAACTTAACTTTAATAACTCATTAATATCTAAACGTCAATTGTTGTCATTGAGAACTTTATCAATAGTTTACATTTCATAGTCAGGTGTTGATTTGACATTTAAGATTATTGATACAGCTTATCGTTGGCATTTGTAATTATACATGGGTTCAAAATCTGTTCTTCTTTTGTAACTTATCATATCGCATCCAATGTGTAGTAACTGTGGTTCCACAAATGTTTAAGTAGAATGAAATTTTGTGTTGATTTGAAATACACTTATCTGTTTCTGATTATCTTTTTGAAACTTGTTGCACTAGTCTAAAAAAATCACATCTGATACATGTACTGTATCTTTGTATAGTCTGTTATCGCGTAGTACCAAGGCCGTGGTAACTGTGGTTCCATGAAAATGTGTAGTTCACAATTCTGATAATTTTTGATAAATGTTTTGTTATATTTAGGATGCAACGAAATTAGTTTGTTTCATTTTTGAAATGATAACATAACATGTAAATTGTAGATGTGGTTTTTGTAGATTCATTAGAATCGTGAGACTAAAACTCGACTTACACTGTAGTATAATGGTTGTTACAGTTTCAGTGTATTCTAACTGGTGTAGTTTTAGTAACTGCATTAACAGTATGTTTCAATGAGACTTGTTTATGAACAAATGTAGAAATTGTGTTACATCCTGTAAAACACTTTTGATAGGTGGGAACATCTGTATTTTTTAGAATTCTAGTTGAATCGGAATTAATTTTCTTCTATAAAGCGAATGAAGAGCAGGATGTGTTCACATTGTGTTTGTTTGTGTACAAAGCTGTTGGCACATTCTGGTTATTATATAACACTAGTAAAAGTCTTCATCAGGAAATGTCAGTTACAAATTCAAAGAAATATATCAGTTATGTATTTTTTTTTTCGCTTTTATTTTGTAGTATAATTTTTGCTAATACAGTGAAGCTCATTTAGGACCCTTGACAAACTAATTAGAATTAGATAGCAGGTTAGGTTGAAGACGTTAGCCAAGCGAAAATTGCCAAAATGCAGACAGTTTATCTTAACATGTTAATGCATTTAATCCTATTACCGTGTTTACCCCATCCTATTATATTACGTGCACAATTCAGCTGGGTTTAAAAAAATCCAAAATGTTCAGTACAGACATAATGATCAAAACAGATGATGTGGTGAACAAAATGTATAACGAACAATTTCATGGAACGGAACTTATTCGTGGACTGAGAGTTGTCTGTACAATATACACAGATCATGTCATGCCTAAAACTGCAGAAAAAACGAAACAAGCGCCAAAGGCAATGACCACGGACAAAAATTGAAAATTGTTAGATCGTATTAGCAAATCCCTCAACAACAAAAAAACCAGGGTCCTATTAAACTGAAAAATAACATGTATGAGAACGATTCATCGACTGGCTAATATTCTCGATTGTACTCAAATGTGAGTTTGGATACACAACAGGGAACCCATTAAATAAATAGAAAGACTCGTAAAGCAAAAAACATGACTTGCACAATGTCAATATGTCGTTGTTTAAAGTACATAACGACAAAAAACGTAACAGCTTTGCTGTATGTGTATTTTCAGGTGAGGGTGTTGCGCAAGGTTTTCGTCAAGCTAGGCCAATGGGTTTGAGTTCATCGACGCAAAATCGAGCTCAAAATGCCGGACAACCTCAACCTGTCAACCCTACGCTTAATTATCCATTTCTGCAGGATGAAGCGTCGATCTATTACATCAACGGTTCGAAAGTCATGTTCATTATGCGAGGACTCGCCGGCAGCGGAAAAACAACGCTCGTGCGAGCCATTCAGGAGAAATATGGCAAGGTGATGGTTTGCTCGTCGGATGATTACTTCATGTCGAGTGGGGAGTACCGTTTCAATCGGTTCCAGCTTCCCGATGCGCACAATTGGTGCAAGCGACGAGCGTTGAGATCGTGCGAGAACAGCACGCACAATATAGTCATTGTCGATAACACGAACATTCAATTGTGGGAGTTCGAGCCCTACCTCGAGTTGGCAAAGGAGAACAATTTTGCGGTTGTTCTTGTCGAACCAAAGACGTCGTGGCGATGGGATGTCAACCAGCTGGAGAAGAAGAACACACACAACATTCCCGTAGTTGCGCTGAAGAAGAAGATCACCATGTACGAACAGGTCTGTCCGGAGTACTTTGGGTGGTTCCTTAACGAAGCTGACACCCAGATGTTGCATTCGATCGCCCAGGCCTATTTAGACGAAATTTCTCACAACTCGGAGTTTGTACATGATTTTTCTAAGTGGGCACCGGATTTGAAAGGTACTTAACATGATGTACTATTGAAAACTAGTTTCATTTAATGTATAGTCGTTGCAACAGAAGTCAACCTCTTACAGCTATTAAGATAAACCACACGTAAGGACCAACTCTTGTTGGGCTGACTTTGATTGTTGCGCAAAAATCACAACTGTAAGTTATCAGATGGCATTGTCAGAAATTAGGTACAGTCGAGCCTTATACAAAACTCGTTGTATGAACAGCATTTCACCCTACAACTGCAATCTCCCTCTTGACTTTCTACAAAAAAGTTTTTAAATTAACACAAGTTCATACAGTAGATCCAGTTAACTTATATGATTGACAAAGTTCACTCACTTGAACCTCAAGTCGTATGTTTCTTATATTTTTCTTGGTGAGGTATTTCCTCTTTCTATCATGGGGGTAACTGATTATCCTATAAGTTAGTTTGCTAATTTTCGAAAGAAAAATGGAAATTCCACTGTTTGAGAACAAATCATGCATAGAGATATAATCGTTATAGGGTACAAGAATTTGCAAGCAATAACCGATCTGTTTTTGTATTAATTCACTGAACAATGGTCGTTGTACGAAATGTCGATTGTACAAAATGTCGTTGTACGGTTGTTGTGTGAAATGTCATTGTGACAGTAGGTCGATATACATGTAAAAGGCTCGACTGTAATATTGTCGATAACATTGGCCATTAAGTTTACTTACGACTTGAGATTTTATGTAGTCTATAACTGAAACAGCAGCTTTACTCATTGCTGTTTGTAATTTAAATGCTGGTTTCTGATTCTCAGATTTGAAAACGTACTTCTTCAACAGCAGTTTTGACGAGACACGTCAAGTGTCGCACTGCACTGCCCATTACGTCGGGGACAAATGCGACACCGACGAATACTCCCGCCGCAAACCAGTAATCAATTCCTGCGGCATGGTTTACACGCTTCGAGTTGTGGGGTTCGTCATAACCCCACGCACGTTCGGTGCACGACTCCAGTTGGATGACAAGGCGCTTAAACTGTGGAATCAGAACGATACTGAAGGTGGACCAGGAGGGTGCGACGATCTTGTCGATAGCATGAGTCAGCTGCAACTTCAAGACAAGAATCGGATGAGCAGCGGTCAAAAGAAACGCAACCACTGTCCGCTGACGATTCCGACGCTGCACTGGACTGATCAAGTTCAGTATGAAAAGCGTTATCATCCAACTTCAGGCCCAGGTAGTCGCGCTCACATAACAATGGGTGTTTCGAAAAACTCCAAAGCTGTCGAAACAGGGCGTGATCTGGTGAATGTGATTGATTGCGAAAAGAAAGCAAAGGACAGACCTCCACGCATGCTGTTCCACGTTCACGAAGGTATTGCCGGAACGCACGGTAACGGGCAATGGGTTGTATATCTCGACAAGCAGATTAAAGTGAAAGCGCTTTTCACTGGTTCGTACTGAACGTGCATGGTCTGCAATTCAGTCAGTGATGTGCAATCACCACTAGTCATTCATGGGATATTACAATTATTTTTTAAATTATTATGTTACGGTGGAAGAAAGTCAAGCAACCAAATCGTGGCAAGTTAGTATTGTCAGTACTTGGAGTTTATTGTAACAGGAAAATATATATTTTTTAATACAGTAGTCTCTGTAATTCGACATATTTCACACCAGCGGATATCAAATCACTGGATTTTTGTTAGAAATTATTGTTTTCAAAATCCAACTCGATACTACAGTACCAACTTAGCAAAATTAATCACGCAATACAGGGTACTGTACAAAGTACTAAAAGAAGAAAAAATTTCAGGGTGCCAATTTGATTTATGTATGTTCAATGTATAGAATCCAAGCTTTGTATACAATGCTTAACCTATTTTGGCAAAGTATGAAATAGCTTCTTGTATAATGTATTTCTTGCATTAAGTGCTTTTTTGCTGTGTTGTTTTATCGTAAAATTAATACAAAGTAAATTTTTGTTTGTTTTAACTGACTTAGACCATAGTCATGCAGCTCACTCGTATCAGTGGCTACTAGTCATTAACAAACAAATAGCTTTTAAATTTTATACGTGCCTCATTGGTAAATGATGACTACAAGTGCTCGTATTGGGCAAACAACTATGATAACCACCATCATGGCAAACGGGATAAACTTCACATTGTTTCGATCATCGTTTTCTCCAACATGATGCTTATCTGCAGAATAATTTTAGAGCTCAGAAACAGTTTCATGTACCCACCTGTCACCTGCCAAGTGTCGGACTAGAGAGACTCGACTGTATGTCATATAGTATATTTTGTGTATTTGTCTTTCTTACATTGTACTATTTTGATGTGAATATTGCTGATCCGTCCAATCGGAGTATGATGTTAAATTTGTTACAGTATCCAAAGTATATTTTGTTATACTGATACTTTCTATACATATAGATCGATCCAGTATTATGATGAATCCCTTTTTGTAAGGTTTTATAATGACATGAAGATTACTAAATTTTATAAGTGTTGAATATATAATGTAGTTAACCATCGTTATCTGCTGTTTATGGCTATTCATAAACATATGGGGGGGTATGAGTAGGTATTTTGTTTCAATTTATTTTTTTGCTTTGTTGTATATTTAATTTCAAAAATTTATTAAAATAGTAAATATAATTTGATTTTTATGTCAAATTTTCAAAGTATTTTCAATTCCCTGCCTTAAATAACATGTTTAAACTCAAGTAAGCAACAAAAGTATAGAAACAAAAATAACGTCTACCTTGAATGACCAGGTAGATTGACAAAATAAACCAACTTTTCCAACGTTTGGCCCTTTTTTTTACCTAAAGGGCTTGATCATGGAAAAATCATCATACATAAAAAAAACACAAGACAAAAAACATAGATGAGACGACAGACAAAGACCACCATACTGAAACTCAACTTGACCATCTACTGCCAAAACTGAAAGCCAACTCCTACTGCCCCTCATACCCCATAAACTGAGCACAACAATCAACTCCCAAAAGCCTAAACAACCAAGTTCAAACAAAAGACAAAAACCAAAGAAAAAGTTGTCAAATTTTGTTTACATTCAAGCTGACTAGATGGCGTTGCTTTCTCCATGGATAATATTTTCATCCCTAGATGGTTGTGCTACTGTACTGTATCTGGTAGATACACAGTAGTGAAATCGACCTTAATTTTTATTTTTTAAAGTATTATTTGAATCTTAATCATTCGTGGATTTCATGATCGTGGCTAGTTTCCATCCAGAAACATATCTCCACAGATAAAGAGGAATCACTGAAATAAACTATTATGTAAATTGTTGAATGTAAGTTACATCCATATAAAAAAGCATTCCAACCAAAAATACATTTGATTTATTTTTTTATTGTACAGCTACATTACATACATTTAAAAATGTATATTCTCCTTTAAAATAATAATAATAATAATAATAATAATAATAAATAAAACTGTACACTAAATTACAATTAAATTAATCGATAGATAAAAAAAATGAACGTTGCGATTTCAAGAAATGAAACTATATGCGTGTATATTGTACAATTTGTTAAATCTATCACAATATGGTGGGACTAGAATTTAGGTTTTTTCCTTAAAAAACACAAAAACTAAATTTAATTTGGAAATGCATGTTTCATAATTTATTTTAAAATAATTGTTCAATTCAATTTTTAAAAATAATTGTTTGATTTATATAATTTGATTGAAGGCTGATGAAATCCAATACTCAAGGCAATGATATAATATGATCTGCATTATGTACAAAATGTGGTTGCTAAATTCTCATTCTAATTATTTTTTTCTGTACATGGACAAAAAACTTGGCAGTTTATCATAAGATTTTTAAATATGAATTTTAAAAATAACATTAACATGTGGAATTAGAATGAGAATAGGAAATTATTTACAAATGCAACATCTCGCGATGGGCAGTGAACGTTTAATATATGGACATCTTTACGTTTAAAATAGAGACATCTGTTGCATTACATGTACGGTTTTTGATTTTGTAAAATAAATTTCAAATATTTGGTTTCAAATGCTTTACAACCATTTGAGCTGACAAAAAAATACTTCTTCACAGAGGCGGTGAGAAATGGAATCGATATGTGTAGATGAGCGTTTGAAAATGAGCATTATGAGACGTTGCGCTAGTTTTAGGAATGTCGAGTGATGGGCGATTCGCGCTCGGGCAACCCTTTACGTCGACGGAGAGATTCCGTCGGCGCGTGATTGGTCTTGCGCAGAATACGGCGGAAATCATATGGTCCGACGTGGTCGTCTTGCCCGCTGTCGACGACTGGGACACAATGGTTCTGCTTGGGTTCGTGGTAACCGTTGAGTCTGCCGTTGGGACTCTGCGGCTTGTGGAAGAGCCTAAGCAGTTCATCGTCTTTGTCGGACAGATGTTCCGGCTTGTGGAACCATGCGTTGTTGCCTTTGCCCATTGGTTTTCCCTGAGCACCTTCTAAGCCTTGCCTGAACCATGGAAAGGTTGTTGTGATTAGAAAAGAATTAAAGGTGTCCTGTCGCACGCAATTTTTGGTGTGGCAAATGGAACAAATTGTGGACAAATGTGATGTTGGCTTGCGGAAGAAGCCGGCGTTTCACTTGTCAATAAATTGCTCCTCTTGTCACACTAAAAATTGCGTGTCATGAGGCCTTTGAACATGTTTGCACTATTCTGCACAAGCACAATTCTGTAATTTATAAATTTCATGTAGCTTTACTAATTTATTTATTTTTGGAACTTACCGATGACGGTTGTCTTTCTTGATGGGAGCATTCTTTGCAGGAGTCGATGGTCGATTATGCGCCACAACTTTTTCTCGGTTTCCTCTTTCTGGAAATCAAAGACAACATCTTAACATTTCAAATTCACAACAGCCAATCATAAAAATAGGTCTTGTTGTTTGACTCGCTTTGAAATTCTTGTTTCACCAGATTGCTCCACACTTTGGCTTCTTTTTCTATATTGTAGTACGGTGGTATCACATTATCTTTGAGATGTCGATAATCTTGGATGTTGAGCGACGGATCTTGATTTATTCTAGTCATATCAAATTTTCATTTAGTGAAAAAAAAACTTATTAGTTTGTCACTGAAGTTTGTTGACTTACCGTCGATTAATCTCGTCGTAATAAAGAACAACTCTCCCATCGGTCCTTGCCTTGAAAATGGTAATAAATGATCAGTGAATAATTAAAACATTTCCTTAAAAGTTATTTGATAATTTGTGTGATGGTTACCGGCGGTGATTGTCGATTAGGCGAGTGATCGCCGTTGTAAATGTATTTGGTGAGTTCGACCCCACGAGGAATTTTGAAACCTGGTGGCACATTGTGCATGTTGGATAATGGAAGTTTCTCTTTGTCTTGATTAACCTAAGTGAAAATATTACAAAACAGCTTAAAAGTTTAATCGCAGAGATTGTCTGCATAACGCTTATACAACAATGATCGGCGTAAACTTCTTGAAAATTCGTTTTAATTAGGCTTATCTGCATCAACTAGCAGAGCACAGGATTAAAATTCACACTTTCTACCGTTAATCATTCTGAAAAATTGAGTGTTATCCAAAAAGCTTTATCGCCTAGCGCTAATCAATAACAGTGTTGGAATGCTGTCCATGAGAGACTGCAATAAGGAAAATACTTTGCTGTGAAAGAGCTTACTTGTTTCGAAGGTTGGCTTTTCAAGACTTTGAGTTTTTGGAGTTGCTGGAAAAACGAACGCTTTGCTTTCCATTTACGGAAGAACCTTTGTAGCGTTCTGGCTGCTTCGTCTTCGCTCGGTTTCACTTCAGCTGTGTAAACATTTCATTTGTATTAGAATATAAACAATATGACTTAGCCACTCATCTTCAAAAAAGTACCTTTGGTAATTTTGGGTGGCGACGGCGCTCTTCGTTTTTGACCATGTTTTTTACCCGGTTGTACTCTTGCAGGGGATGCATTGGGCGAGACATGATTTGTTGCTTCTTGCAACGGTGATGACGTTTCAGGTTTGTCATTTTGTTCGGGTAGCCTCGAATGTTTCATCTGTGCAAGCTGCTTTCTCGCAAGCCAACCTCTCGCATCTGTGGAAATAATTGAGGTTTTTATTTTCATTGCTCAAAAGTCATTGATGTATTGGGATTTGTATTGATTACATTTTTGCATGGTAAGAACGCTCCTTGAGAGGAGTCGTTTTCGCCGTTTGTAGCGGATCCGAGCCAACCAACCGCGGACTTGAGTTTGGATGAGAATGATACTCCTCATCTGTTTCTCATACACTTTGGACAGGTATTCAACATGGTAATATTTCAGAAACACCTGAAATGGTTTTTTAACAAGATAGTATGTAAGTTATGAGATTTTGATTGGTGAGCCTTAGTTAGCTGCTTAAAGCTGAAACAATGGTTATGTTGTCTCAATGAACTAGAATTTTTTTCATCAACATCTAAGTTTCGTGGTTTCATTTCTATTCGTGGTGCAATCTGTTCAATTCTGTGGTGCAATTTTGATAAAGTGACTAGTTAAAACTATTACTTTTGTTTTTCCAAGTGCCCATTCATCCATTTTGAGACGAACGAGCAATTGCCTGCAGTTTTCTTTGGTTGCCAAGACTCGTTCGTTGAATCCAAAAGCCAGAAAAGAATACCTACAAATGAAACAGCAGACGTATACTTTTATCAATATTATGCGCTACATATAAGTTTGTAAAGTAGACATGTCGTATATAATTCAGTTTAGAGATTTTACATGACATTGATGCTAAGGATAAACAGAACAGTGAAACGGCCACATTTTACAAGTGTACAAAAAATGCCGAGTAAAAAAAAAAACCCTGCAGCCCTTGACTGGGATAAAATTGCTTATATAGCCGTCATTTAAGCAATTTAAAACTGCAATAATGCAAAACTGATCATGTGGTTTACGGACCAAAAAAAGGTTTGACATGACTATTGTAAAGTATGTTATCATAATCAGACATTACGTTTTTTGGAAAATACACAATTGAGTGTAGGTTTCATATTAAATACTGTGCATTAATTTTCAAAAAGTATCGTAAAGGTACTATACCAACCTTTTGAGGAAGTTTGCAAAAGGTATGCGGTGGGAAAAGCCTTGTTGCCTGATACGTATGGTTTCAAGAACACCCGTATACTTGAGCTGAAGTGCGACTTTGTACCGATCGAAATGAGATTGCGATTTGTTGTCGTTGGGTTTGATGCAGCGAATGAAATGCGGTATTCCCCCAACCATCTTCTGCAAGAGATCCATCAACGAAAAGCGGAAGTAGGTTGCTACTGTTTGTTGCGCTCGTGTTTGGCTAGCCAAACCCTGCGTTTGTACCTATGACATTGGAAGTGTTACATGTAATGCAAGAAGGGTTTGTGAACATCCATGAATGTAAGGTAACATACTTTATTGGATTGAAAGTGATCCTCCATGATAAAATCGGGAGTTGATCGTGGACTGTTTTGTGGAGTTCCCTGGTACAAATGTCCCGTCCTTGTCAACGGACTTTGGAATTGGTTGCGAATGATGTCGTAGCGTGACTGACGCAGCAATTGAATCACTTCTGGTGGTAAAAAGTTGCGGTTCTTTTCCAAGAAGTTCTTAACACTGTATGTCACCTATAAAATTGTTTGAGTTTTAGTTTGCATGAGAAATAAGACAAATAATGATAAAGACAAATAAATGATGGATCATACCTTTCCTGCATAATGATCGATTGCAAAGTTCAGTTCGTTCGATTTGGGTTTATGGTAGAATCGTGATCGTATGTTGTTGTGAGATTTTTCTAAAATAAGAAAATTTGTATGAATCGCCAATTTCCGGTGGATGCATACCAGGCATGTCAAACTTATTTTTGGTATACGGGCCACAATGAACAGTTTTGTACTATATCAAGGGTCACACAAGCAATTTTGTTCTATGCTAAGATAGGTATTTAGATATGAACGTGTTCACCGAGCGCTGTTACATTTGTCGTATGACACACAGCAGTCAATTCAGAAAATCATACACTGAGGATGAGATGTGGTTTATGGAGCAGGAGGAAAATGGGAGAACTTGGAGAAAACCTGCACTCAATAGTCAATACCTCAATTGAAACCACATAGAACAAGTGGGAGATGAACCTGGCACTTCTTGCTCCAGAGGTAAATGCCTCAACCACATGGCGATCATGTGTCTGCATAATGTTAAGTGGTGCAGATTTTTTAAATTTTATTAGAAGAGAACAACCAGTTTGCATTAGTTTGACATGTCTAGTACTGTATATTTTGTATTGATCAGTAGACATAGAAATAATGCCATGAGTCAATGAATACATAACACCCCGTATATCAGATTTTGCATTTACCTATAAGTGAAGTGTCTGTAGCTTTTGGGAAGCGCGATTCTTCATCTAGAAGTGAGAGAAGTCCCATTGGTTTCGCTAGGAACATATCCAGGACCGGACGGTTGTCAGCAAATTCGACGATGCTAACATTGATGCCTTCGCTCATATACTCTTGCTGAAATTAATAGTTAACAAATTCAGTATTATTCAATGTTAACAAAGATGAGGGAAGGAATATTCAAATACTTTTTCGCTTACTTGTTCCCATGAGAAAATATGCTGGTTGAAATAATACTGAATCTGTTCGTTGGCAATGTTAATGCATAGTTGTTCGAACGAGTTGTTTTTGAAATTTTCAAATCCAAAAATGTCAAGGAGTCCGATACCGAATGCCTCTCCACTATCAAACAAAATTCGACATTTACATCGTCAACATGTTTTATGGTTATGGGAAGTATTGGGAAAGTCGTACGTACTAAGCTAATCGTCCAAATGACAATAAGCGGTTAATCCGATTGACTAGCCAATCAAACAAGCGTCCATACAATGCTTTTGCCATTGCATCTCTAGCTCCAGCTGCTTCGTCTAATGTGTTGTGCCGTTGAATACTCTCGCCTCTTGTAACAACACTATTTGTTGTCAATGCTCTGAT
>JAQIWH010000605.1:0-44635 GCA_034695005.1 Cryptops parisi | reverse complement strand
TATTATTATTAAGGTTTATTGCGTTCAAACTCTGAACAATAGGACATATTACAAACACAGAAAAGTAAATAAAACAATATATAACTACTATATAATACAAAATAAAACAACTATATAACAAGTACATTAAAAATTATTTTTTAAGCATACTCTTTATATAAACTACTGTCATAAATACAGATATATACTGTATGACGTACATAATTTTTATGATTTTTGATTTCTATTTTTGATTTCTGCAAGTTTCGATTTATGCGAATTATGCAATATCAGTAATTTTTATTCAATTTATGCGAGTTTTGAGTAATTTTCTGTTTTCTGGAAATTTTCGATTATTTATGCGATTTTTTGTTTGTTTTACAATGGACTTATGCGGTTCTCTTTTCACCGTACAATCGACTATACAGTATTGTTCTGATAAACGACTGTAGATGGCAGTATACATTAAATTCCCAGCTCACCAACTCACTCAACGCTCAACTCAAGTGAAGCTGATATAAAGAGTGTAAAAATATATCCAAACAAGTATACACTGCACTATAAAACTATAACTATACAGTACTATATAAAAATATATATTAAAAAACTATAAATCAGTTGTTATATGATGTTCATATACATCGTTAAAATAAAACACAAACGACGTGTTTTTTATATAAAAAAATTGAATGTATACAATTCATTCAATTCATTGTTACAGGGTGATCTGAAAATCATGTTTTATGTTTTTTTGCAATGGAATGCAAAAGCTAAATTAATACAACTATCCAGTAAATAACATTAGTTCAGTTTAATTTAGCAAGAAAAACATTGATATATTGATCTATTTTAACTTGTCATATTAGTAATTTCAATAATTAAAAAAAAAAACAATTCATTTTGAGTTAAAACTATGGTATTTTTTTTTTATCCAATTGGATACTTAGGGTTAAACACCCGGTTTCGCTTGTGGCGCATTTTGCTTGTGCTTTGAATCGCTTGGTATTCAAGATTAAGACAGTTAAACGAACATGTATGAGCAATGATCAGTAATGATCCATTATGTTTTTGTTTGTTAGTTAATCTAACCTGCTCTTTGAACCCGTAATCCAAGTACAAGCAAGTGACGCTACATACATACGAAGTCGGGTGTCTTAACTTCAAAGTTCCGATAGTTGGCAAATGTAGCAAATTATACTTTTATTTTGTGTAGAAGTATGAAAATTAATAAATACAGAGATATCTGTATGAAACTCTTGAAATTCAAGGGGGTTCACCATAACAACGTAAGTGTAAATTATAGCGATAATGCAAGCGATCTGTCATTTTTTTAATGGGTTTATAGTTGCATTCTAATTAAATAGAAATGATATGAATTCATTAACCTGTGTGTATATATATTATTAATTTACGTTGAGTGTCCACAATTATACATACACACCCATATTTTTGTGAAAAAAAAAGTTAAATTCTCGACCGACCGTGAAAATGGAGAACAAAAACTGAAATGAGTCATAAAATGTTATGTTCCATTGCCTAGGTAGCAATCAAAAGTTTTCAAAAACTTATGTGGCACAATAAATACAAGCGCGTGTAATTTTAACACCTGTTATTGGAATCGTGTTCTTTTTTAATTTTTACATCATATGAATATGCCGTGAAATCATTGTGTACACTTTTCTTAATGGAATATATTTTTTGTTACATTTCAACTATTTTTTTTTGTTTGTTTGTTATTGTAGCGACTTGACTAGATTGGACCAGTGGAACACCTTCTATAGCAACCTGAAGACTCATTTGTCAACAACATCCCATCATTCCAAAAGACACAAGAGATGAAGAGCCCAAGAAATTACTAACTGCAGAATTAGGAAAGAAAAAGGCCCATCATTTTTTGGCAAAGGCCAAATTAAGAAGTTTGGTTTAGCTTTTTACCAAATGCAGGTCACGCAAGTGTAGCAGAAGAAGAAGAAGAAGAAGAAGAAGAAAAACAACAAGAAGCCCAAAGCCAAAGAAATATAAAAATCGTTTTGTGGTGAGTGTGTGACCAGCAGCTCTTCACTTGCACTTGGCAGTTTTTCTAACTCAAAAGAAGAACCAACATGACGTCATGTGTAGATCATTGCCGGAGGCGACCAATGAGCGGCTTGCCAGCACGGTACACAATTTCTTGATATATATATGCTTGGCTGCTGGAAGGATTGGCAACAGATAGGCTGCTGCATTTCGGCCGAACTAGAAGTACGTGGAAAGACTTTCTTGAGATATTTTCTTTTTAATCTAATTGGCAAAAGTTTTTGAACCTTTTTCTTAAAATTTCTTTCTTGTATACCAAAAGTTAATTCAATTTTTTTTTGTTTTTTTAAAGAAACTTTTTTATTCCTAATGCTGACCCATCGTCTGGGAAGAACATACCAGTTGCCCTTATCATCATCATCCCCTTGTTTAGAATAGATCGAGAGGAAACATCTGTTTCTTTGGTTGCCACCAACTTTGGATTACTTTTGCCCAAACAGAAGCAATTGGACAAGAAAAGTCTTGTGTAGCTTTTTTGTGTTTACTTGTGACAGCTGGTTTTTTTTTTACACTCCTGGACCAGAACAACTGCAACACGTCTTAATGCAACTGCAGTTGTGTCTCATGACATCTACGAAATTCCTGAGCTGCTGAATAGTTATTGTTTTGTTTTTTTATCTCTTCTGAACGAGACTGCAAAAATGAGTGCTAATTCGCAACAGAAGCCTTCTGGATTAAAGCCACCGACAAAGATTGGCAAAGTGTCAGGTCTTACCAAACTCAACCTCACTGCAACGACGACGACGACCAACGCAAACAAAACCAATAATTCTACAAGACCTGCTACAAGTAAGTATTATGCGTGATAGATATGAAACGGGACAATCACACTCGTGATTGGGATGTCGGCATGAAGTAAAAATTGTTTGTGTATTTTCCCTCCAAGTTTCATTTTTTCTTGTGGTAGCTTGGCCTTAAGGTAAAAATTAATTAGGAAATAATAATCGGTGACAACGTTCATTCGGTGGCACGCTATCAAAATATTATAAGTTGTTGAAAATTGTACCAAGCGCATTCCATTCTAAGTGCGTTTTTGAAACGTTTTAAAACCATGTGCGCATTGCTCAATTATGATCTATCTCGGTCTCTAGATTGACAACAGGAGCAAAAAAAAAAGGTTCATCCTGAATCATCACTTGAATCATATCCTATTTTTCACAATTACATTTTTCATTTACACAATGTGTGTTCATTTATTGATAGCTATTCATGTGATAACACCGATAAGAATATCACACTTTTGTTTATCATCTTTGCTCTTGTGTTAAAATCGTGTATTTCAATATCTCATGTCACCTTTAAAGAGCAATGATGGCAGATGATTCATGATGTTTAAATCAGTGAAAAAATAAGTTTGTTTGTTTAAAGTGAGTGAACAAAAAAGAAATGTTGAAATTTCATGTTTACAAGAATGGTATTTTGAACGCTAAAATTGGTGTTTTTGCTAAACAGTGTGATGATGACATTTAGCGAAATGAAATAACAAAAAAGTGTAAACACTGTTTATGAATTTGCTTGTCCATAAAAATTCGCATTTGGAGACGACGACGAGTGTTGCTTAGTAATGACACAAGAATTTCAACACCTGTTGCAAAAGTCGTTAAGTGTTTAATTAGTTGTTCGTCGAAATCCACATGTTGATTGGTTTTTGGTTTTTTAAGACTGCTAATATGTTGTTTCGAGAAACATTGAGGGAGAAAAAAAATTAGTTGTATTTATAAATAACATTTTTTTGTTATCAAGATTTGCATGACAGTTCTTGGAAACAGAACTGGTCTTGGGCACACATTTCAGATATAAAGTGGTAAATATAGATTAAAATGTTCAGCTAAAGTGACTTTTTTTAATCATTGGGAAGGGTGTTAATGTAATCCTTATGGAACATTCTTTTCCTAGCAAAGGCGGTTTAATAACCTAGGTTTTGATAAGCTGCGGAACAGTTGTAGTTCATTATGCACACGTTGAACCATTTTGATCCTGAACTGTGTTAAATGAATATCTGGAAAGTGGATATATTCCAGTTGCATTATATGATTGAAGAGCGGTTAATTCTAATAGCGTGGTTAGAACTAATAAAATTATATAAAAGGCAAGTGTCTAACTCTCTCTCGCCCTCTGACCTCTGTCCGTGGTAAGAATGTTTCCATTGACAATAAGTAAAAAACACTCTTAGCACACAAGGAAAACCACAACAACGTGAATGTAAACAAAGATGAATATTAAGGATTCCAAATCAGGCTGCATCCTCACATGCTATAGTATGGGTTATCTACTAGTTTAGTATAAACCAGGAGCTAACCTAACCCGTGCTACAGCACTCTGATTTGAGATCCTCTTTTATACTCATCTTTGTGTGCACTCACATTGTTATGGTATTTTTTGGGTGCCAAGTGTTTTTATTGTCAATGGAAATATTCTTACTATGGACACACAGATGGATAGACAAATACTTGCTTTTACATAGTTTAATACTGTTAAAAGTACATGAAGTACAAAATACCATTGGTATTATTCATTTTATGAGAGAATGTCTAGATCTAAAAAATCAAATTTTGGAATATAGTTTATATTTTTTTGTTTTTTGTTATTGGGTTATATAAAGTTTCTATGGCCCACATATTCCTAGTTTCCATGTGCTGGAAGTTGGAACATGTTTCTAAAAACAACAACAGCAACAACGATGAGAACATCAATTGGAATATAACTGCCAATCTGCTAAAAATAAAAGGTTTAGTGGCCGAACGAATAACTGACAAACCTATCTCAGCACTTTCTCAGATTAGCTTCAGAATATTCTTCGTACTAAGCATAATGCTAAGGGAAATTGAGCCGTAACGGATTCCTGCTCTACAAATCACTCTGCCAAACGAGCGTCTGACATGGTTGTTGTGGAACCAGCAAGGTTCATCAGATAGATGCTGTACGCAGACCACATAGGTTTGGCAAGGCGATAAGATACAGTCTGCAAAACTGATAACGAAGACATCATTAATTGTCATTTTGCCTGTCAAGATTGAAATGGTGGATAAAATTGGTTTCCAATGAGACATTGGTAAAAACAAATAAGCAGACGCTGGTTGTTTATAACGACACACACACACACACCATCTGCTAATAGATTAAGAAAGCAAATGGCCATCTGTCTTTGAGAAGTGGAAATTGTTAATGTACATGGACAAGTAGAAGGTTGAAAAGTTGTCATGACAGTCATAGGGCGAAGGATGCATAGTTGGCATTCGCAGAATTACGAATGAGCGACGAGTTATTTTTGTTATTTCATCGCACCGGAGGTATTACCTAATGAAATTCAACACCTGAATGTGTCTGTATTCTTGGCACTTGTTCACAATGAAAGTGCACATGATAATTTTTTTTTTTTTATTATTTCATTGGACGGTTGCATCACATGACATTTTCAAAACATTACATGAGTGAATGTCAGTAGGAAAAGTTTGTTTTGTTTACCAACAAGGGTCTTTCTTTTCTGAAATTCAATTTCATTTCACCGTTCATGCAAAACTGCTATTTATTATTAGTGAACAGTTCGTGAAAAAAAAATAATTTGGGAGGTCATTTTTGTACACTTTGATTATAAACAAACAAACAAACTTGCTTACAGACTACACCCACCAATGGCACATGGCCAAATGTAGTATGCAGCAAGGACGTTCTGGTTGTCCTGTCATTTTGTTAGACCTACCAGATAAAAAAAAAAAGAAGAAAATAACCCACCCAACCAATACAAATGCCATCTGAACATTGTCACCGAATAATTTGATTCTTTTCATGTATTCCTCACCACACACACACATTGGATTGACATTTACATAAATGCCAGGTTGAATAACTGCATGAATGGTAAACCTGGAATTTAAAAGTGAGAAAAAAAATACTTCAAGACTTTTATCTGCCCTGCAGTTTATGATGGATAGCAGTTGAAGAGTGCATTTTCTTTTTTTTAAGGTGCGAGGAAAAGAATTTTACTATATTCTAATGTAGTAATAATTATTAGCATAACTTCCTAGAGTTATTGCTGGATTAGTTTATTTTTATACAAGGGACTTGTACGTTTGAAGTTTTGAGTTTTGAGTTTTGAGTCCCTTCTTCTGCTATCCAGGTAATAAATCACGTCAAGTGGGTTTTTTCCACCTTGAAATAAAAACCACAAGCATTTTATTGGCTACCTGATATAATGTTAAACTGCAGCAGATACAATGTATATTGGTGTGTTTTCGAAAGCACAGTTTCCTCCTGCTTCATAAAACCCTGTTCCATGTTCATCATCCTCATCTCATCGTCATTTCTGTATTTCTAATTTAAATAAAGTCTGAGGGCCAAATGACATAGCTGTAAAGCCAGTCGGTGCCCTCGTTAAACCCCAAGTACCTACCTACCTAAACGACAAATTGATATAAATGAAGACCCTGGTGCAAAAAGACGTTAAGTAATATTTTTTTACAATATCGAGGAAATCAAAGATATGAACTTGCATTGCTGTCTGTGGGCTACTTCATACTTCTTGCACGACTATATTTGCACATATTGTTGTTTTGCTCAAAATTATGCGTTAGGAAGGTAACACATTCGAAAAATGCTTCTAACTCATTTTTGACAAAAATGTTACTTAACACTCTTTTACATCAGGTCCTTCAAATAGAAATAGAAAGTTCATTTCAACGGCAATTGCTAATCTACAGGTGAGAGAGGTCTAACTATTTCAACTCTACCATGTTGAAACTTCACAGTGGTCTTTTGATACTTTCCATCTGCGCTCTGTGCGTTTACTTTGGGATCTACGACCTGGCCCAAGACATCGAAGCTCGAAAAAGACACCATTTGGAAATAACCTCCACGTTGAGGGAACTACAGACGTGTCTGCAGGTTCATTTCGACGACACCGTTTTGAATGTCAACAACGACAAGTCGAGATCGTCAATAACGTGCGACACCCATCCCAACTGGATCGAAATCCGAAATGGAACCATTCGATTGACTTTGCCTCGGAACGGTTCCAAAGCGTTATGCAACTACGTTTTCTTTCGTGGCGGCAACGATAACGACCACGTGATCGATCATTTTCGACTATCGACCACGGGTTCAAATGTACGTTTGAAAAGCGACTACTTCAGAGTGAGCTGCGTGGACGACGTAGGTGTCAAATGGCGAAATACAATGGCCGGTATCCAATACGTGTCGTCTATTCACTCGACCACCAGTTGGACGAAAGTGCCTTCGAATTCGTTGAAACTCAACGTTCTCGTGTGGACTTTTGGCTACTTGTCGCGAGAAGATTTCGTCCGACACTTGCCACTCAGTTATTCGTATTTAAAGACGTTGAACAACCTGGTATTCGAAGGATACAATGAAGTTGGAAACGACACTCGAGGGAGTGTCCTGCCCTTGCTGAGTGGTCTTAATTTCAGCGAACTGTACAACACGAGTTCGATCAAAGAACATGCCAACGTTTTCATCTGGGACGATTTCCGGAAACATGGGTACGTGACAGCTTTGGCGGATGACACAACTGCTGGTGGCAGTTCCAATTATTGGTGGAAAGGCTCTGACCAACCGCATCACCCACCGCCACCCGCTGACCACGACTTGAGACCTTTCTACGTTTCCGTTAGATCGCAGTTCAAACATCATAAACCATTCTGTTTGAGAGCGACGTCTCGACACAAGGTAAACAAAAATTGCATAATCATTGTTCGGCACGATGAAATTGGAAAAAAGCTTGATATGACTAATTTGACAATCCAGTTAATGCTAAATTGTCGCACAAACAAACAAGAATGATATAACTAAATAATGATTTCTAGTCGATCATTTGTATATAATTACATTAAATTTAATTATTTATAGCCTATAAATAAATACAATTATTAGAGCATATAATTAACATTCTATTTACACAATTCATCTTGTGTGTGCTCAAACATTGCGCAAAACACAGTTAAACTAATTTTCACGAGAGAAACTTGCCACACATCTGGAAGTAGATTCGTTTTAGAATTTGTATTAAAAATAAACTCGCGTGTATCGAAAAGCTAAAGATTGCAATATATCGACTATGCAATTCTACTTAATAAAAAAACAAGAGTGCTCCTTCTCCTCCTCACCAGCTATGGTAGCGCCATCACACCGTGTGTGAAAATGTGGAGTTACACCGAAGATTTATTCTGAAGCCTATTTTTACACGTGAATCTTTATCAATTAAAATCCATCGATTCCAACTGTTTTTCTGACGTCATACACACCAGTGCTTTGTTGAGTTTCGTTGTTTAAGCACGAAAACGCAAGACGTGTGTATGACGTCAGAAAAAGTTGGAATTAATGAAATTTGATTGAAAAAGTTTGACGCGTCAACTGAACTTTACAAGATCAACTTCAAAGTCGAAATTACGTATGTTGTATCATGTAAGAAAAGTTACATTTTAAAATTATACTCTCACGACAAGGTATTTTTAAAGTCTAGCATTGGTTTGTTTTTTTAATACGAACCGTTTGTTCTTTATTTCTATAATCGCCACACAACGTATCGATAAAATTAACGGTAAATATTCCACCGTCTACTCATCATAACATTTTCAATTTTAATGACGGCAAGCCAAATAAAAGCATAATTAGTTATGTTGCCACTACACTTGAAAAGAGGATTCTGTTCTGTTACTAATTGGCCTTTATTTTCTGCTCAGATTCACATGAATTGGATCACCAACTTCTTCGCGATGTACCGAAACAAGCCCAAGTTTTTATTTTCCTTTTATTCGGAACTTTCACGAATTAATTCCAGACGACTCGAGGCAGCCGATAATGATTTTCACGATTTTCTTCGCAACCTTAATGAAGATGGCCACCTCAACAACACTATATTGATAATCACCAGTGATCGAGCGAATCGGTAAGTCATCCATCAAATTGAAGAAAAACGACAAAAAAAGACAAAAAACAACATTGAAATGTCTCCTTTAGTATAGTATATAGTTTATATGTTTGCTTTATCTTTACGTGAATCTAAATAACCTCATTACGTCATAGGGTGAGCTCGAGTAGCGAATCTGAACAAAATCAACAAGCGGAACGTCATCCAATATTTACAATGGTGTTTCCACGTTGGTTCGAAAGCCAACATTCAAGAGCGTGGCAACGTTTACGAACTAACACGAAGAGACTGACGACACCCTTTGATGTGCACGCTACTCTGAAACATGTCTTGTATTTCCATGTGGAACCACCTGCCATTGACGTCATTACCAACAGAAGCATCAGCATGTTTAATGAGGTGATGTCGAATGTCCTCATATTTTTTTTTGCAAACATTAATAGTTTATTTTCTTCATGTACTGGTATATGCACATACATAATGCAAAAAAAAACATCCATTTTTGATTTCTGCATGTTTCGATTCATACGAATTAAAAATCTATGTCATCTTTGAGTAATTCGATATTCGATTTGAGTAAATACTTTTCTTTTATTTCTGCAAGTTTTGATCAATGCAAATTTCAATTTTATGCAATCGTTGAATAATTCGATATTTGATTTATGCAAGTTTTGAGTAATTCGATTTTTTTATTTTTTCGATCTATTAATTTATATACGCGATTTTTGTTTTCACATTAGACTAATGGCGGTTTTTGATTTATCCGAAGAACCGGATTTGAAGGCGTTCTGATTCTAACAACGCGATTTTTGTTTTCATATTAGACTAATGGCGGTTTTTGATTTATCCGGTTCTCGCTATATGCGTTTCTTGGTACATTGGACTATATTGCGTATTCTCGTAAACATCTGTAAATACCACCTTATATATAGATACCACTTTATAAACGCAGTATATTCTCATATAAATCAGTAGAAACACTTGTATACGTTCAATTTCCAAACTTAAAAGTGAAACTATTATAAACAGTATAAGAATTAATTTATTATTTAATCTTTTTATTGTTCCAAAATATAAAAAAAAAAAATTAAATAATAAAAAATTTCGAATTTTTAAATTTAAAATTTCAACATGACAATTTACAATTTATAATTACACACGTTATTCGGAGAATGCCAAAAATTTACGGAATTACAGCGTTTTAATAAGTTCCATGGAGGCGGTTTTTTTTTCAAAGTTGCCCCCCCCCCCCACCAAAAAAAAACATTAAAAACCCTCACTGTAGGTACACGAAACCTTTATTTTTGCAACGACATAAGCTTGTTTACTAGACATGCAAAGTTCAATTAACGTTCTTGTTAGCAAACGGAAAAACATTGCATAAAGTCAAATAAAACAGAATTTCTTTTGGTGAAAATTAACAACAAAAAAAAACTGTGTTTACTATAGGGGTGTGTGTGGAAAAAACCCAGTCAAAGTATGCTTCATTTCCACTCTTGTTGCAGGTGTCGAAACTGCGGACGTGCCAAGACGTTGGTATTGACAGCCATTGGTGCCCGTGTCTTGACATGAAAGTGGTTTGGCCTGATCAACCCATAGTAATGTACGCTGCTGACAACTTTATCAATTTCATCAATACGGTGATAGAAAACGAAAGTGCGCCTTGCCGACTTGTTTACTTGGAGAGAGTGGAAAGAGCGGAAGTTTATGTCCCCAAAAGATGTACGTTGCATAACCAATGCAAAAAATTTCTTTCACACCTACACGCGATGGTTTTGACAATTTTTGTTTTTATTTTTAGTTATTCATCTGCAAAAGCATCCCACCTACATTTACGACATCCCATCGGTGTTCCAGATCGACAACAAGACACTGTTTCATTTACTGGTCTACGTGACCCCAGGAAATGGACATTATGAATTCACGACCATCTACGATAGTGGTTCGAGAACATTTGATTTGAAATTGACAGACATTAGTCGTACTAATCCATACCCATCAGCACCGTCAAACTGTAGTAATAGGAATCGAGTGTCGAAACGACTTCGACAATACTGCGTTTGTAAACCCGACTAATTTTAATTACATATACATATGGATTCATTGTTTAATAAAATTCCACGCATTTAACTATAATATACTGCATTCATAAGGGTAGGGTATGTTATAACAGCACACATACAGTACATTAAGTTTGACTTAGCTTTAAATTACTAAAAAAAATAAACATGCAATTATTCTGATAAGGTAAATCCATTATCTATTAACTTGATCATTCAATTTTGTTAATTAAATTAAATTAATAATCAAATGTTGAATTTATTTGTTCATGTCCAGCATTTTGAATTTCGCGCGGTTGCCGACATTAAATGACGTCATCAAGACCTTGAACTCGCTACAAGCGTAACATCTGCAATTACAAAATAAAAACTAAACTAGCCATTTAACGTTATATATTCGTTGCTTATTTATTTAAATATACAGTATTAAAAAAAATATATTGGCTATAATTTAAACCCTAAAAAATGGTACAAATCGCAAATGACGTCATAATTGAAACTTTTCGGTTCAACAGCAGTTTTACTTACCAATAAAATAACTAATACTGATAAAATTCAAAAATTAACTTATAATATAAACATAAAAAAATTTATGATTTAGATCTATTTTTTATTGTACGGTAAACAATTTTTTAAATGCAATAAATCATCGCTGGCAATTCAGAATACACATTCATTAACAAAACAAAATTGAAGCACCAGTGTAATATTATTTTCAATATTTTTTAGTTTATAACAAAAAATAAAAGTTAATTTTATCAATCTTTACAGGAATTAGTATATTATTATTATTATTATTTTTTTTTTTTTTGCATTACATGCAATATATTCGAATACTTCAACAAACAAATTGCACAACAAAAAATATTTACATTAATCTTAAGAATCTTAAATCTTAATAGATTTTAAATTCAAAATTTTCAACCTTAACTAGGGAATACTGAATACGATTGAAACAGAAGCTGCTCGTTCGACTCTCATAGGTACAAACTATGTTTCAAAGATCATTGCTTCAATGTCATGTCTTCTGGGTGGTGAAATCGTTCCAATTCGAAGCTACACAATTACTATTTACAAAAAAAGAGACTAGAATGTATTGTAAAACAACCTATGTGGTAGATAATGGAGACAACAATGACTAATACAAACAATTATAGTTGGCTAGACTTCACTCTATACACTCTCTTTCATGAACTTTGGGTAGTAATCTCTTTAAAAGTTCATAAGATGCGTTGATTATGCCCCAGGATATCAGCGCTCGGGTGTAATTTAGATGAACGCCGTGGAAAATTCGCCTAATGCTCTGGTCTCGCTCGCTGTAAATCGTCCTGAATACTGAATTGATCGATTGATACGCACCACCGACTTGAACTTGCATGCGCGCCTTCACAACGTTTATGGGGTAAAACACAGTACTGATGAGAGCACCGATCAAAGCACCACTTATGAAATCGGCCACAACGCGACCCAAGATGTGATTGGTCTCGGGATAAAGCTTCTGGAATTCTGTCCGCAGACCAAAGAACATGACGTTGCTAGGTCCGTTTCGAATCAGTATGGGAATGAGACCTCGGAAATATTCACCAAACCCGTGCTGCCGTAAATGACGGGCGACATGGAAGGTGTTGCGGTAGCGGAGATTGTATTTAGGGTCTTGCAAAAGCGTTTGAATCCGTTCCAACGGTGTGAGCACCGCCTCGAACGTTCCGGCGCACATGGCTGAAAGGAACATTCCTGTGTTGGAACTCAACTGGGGGAAACGCTGAGCGATGACTTGTCCACTTTTATCATACACGGCAAACATCAGAGAAACGGAAAATGTCTTCTGAATAAGGGGTGGCAAAATCCCTCGATACAAAAATGCAGCTCCTTCCACTTTAAGTTCATCTAAAGCTTTGTGGGTACCAACGCCGTGCAACATCTAAAACGAAATACCACATACAAAAACAACCTCAATTCAGTTTTCGTTTCCCCATGTTTAACAGTAATTAAACCCACCGTTACTATTGCATACTGCACTCGATGAGTCTACTGCAAAAGTCACCTTACCAAATATATGCTGCATGTGCATGAATGTATAATGGATTTTTCAAATGAATTTCCAATTAAGACCATGCATATTCACCACTTGACATTTGCATCATCATTAAATATTCGATACATAAAACCACGTTGCTTAAAAATTTGATACTTGTGTTGCATTGTATTCTTCAAAACTTCCAAATAAGATTGTACTGAATGAGTGATTTAGTTGTTAAAGTAAAGAATCAAACCACCAATATATCAAATCAGCTCATAACTGTAAAATATAACACAGCAAAACCCAACAATATGCTGTTAACCAGCAAAGAATGTGTTCAGTCAAACCATAAATAAAACACCATTGTCAATGAGTACACGTTGGGTGCATTCACTTTGAATGCTTTTAGCATTAAAGCATAAATTGTAAAATTTATGGTTTTAGCACAAAAACAGCCCAAAGACAGTCAATAACTCTTTGTAACTTGTAAAAAGACCCTATACATGTCATGACCCTGTAACATGTCTTGAACGGTTTTCACACTAAAAGCTTTCAAAGTGAACGCACCCAGTATATTAGCTGCAACTATGATTGATGAGCTCCACTAGAAAAGTTATTTCCTTATAATCTCGACGTTCTGCGAACACACACACACACACTCATTTAAGCTTATAATCATCATATACATTGGATTGGAATTTACTGTTAAATATAGCAATCACGATATTATGGTAAATAGTAAATGTACATGACGCAATATCAGCTTCTTCGATATCGCACCACCAAAATGAAATACCAGTGTTTGCAAACAGGTTCCTAACTTGAATCATTGTAACTTCAATGTCCAACATTTCAGTTTCAACAGTTCAAAGTTAACCCCACAAGAAGCATAACATATCAATGCTCATATTTCAATTTCAAATAATAAACAACACATTTACCCAAGTGAGGCCAAATATTGACACATCACAATATCACAAATATTGTTCTCAATGTAACGTCACCTTCATTACAGTACCCAACATACTATCGAGATGCACAGATCGCACATCTCAACATTTTTGATATCCGTCGAACGATATCGATACAGAAACAACGTACAAAACAAATAATACTATGTATAAAGAAAAGAAACAGCTTCATCTATGTAAAACCATACGTACTTGACGAAACATCAGCTTGTTAATTGGAAATGTAATGACAACGTTGATGAACGCCGCACCCCATCCGCATACAAATTCACGTAGCGTTCGTTTATCGAAATCGGTTAGCAAAACCAAACTCTCTGACTCTTCCACTAGCTTCTCAACACCTGCACCTTAAAATACATAGCAGCAGATAATAAATTATTTTATTAACCATCATCATGAAATGCACCAAAAAATGCCACATACAAAACTCGGTTCAATTAACGTATCAAAATATCCATTATAGATCCAAAATTACACATGAGAACATCAGTTATTAAACATGGGATACCTTTCATTATAAATTCCTGATATTTTTCGACAATTGAAAGCCTAAAACAAACGCCAAACAATCGATCATTCTTCGTTCTAATTTCCTATGTGAAAGAGGAGAGAATATTAGGGTAAAGTGAAATGTGCCGACCAGAAGACCACGTTATATATCAGAGACAAGATAGATCACCTCGACTAACGAATCATGACCTCTATTGAGTCATTAAAATATGTATAGTCATTTAAGCCGAATCCTATTTTGTGAAAGTATTTTTTTAATTAAAATCATTTCTAAATTTTTACTTTATATTCGGTTTCGATTTTCACAGCTGATTGTATTATACAAATTTCATTAGTTCCTTCTTTTAAGTGAAAAGAGAAACCGCTTGTGGCGCTAGTAACTTGGCGTGTTGTTGTTTTTAACTAACCTAAACAAGTTTCTATGGTTACCGCTAATGTAACTCCAGGCATTCGATACAATGCCTGGACATTGTACACATTGCCTCCAGACATTTTATAGAATGCCTAGCCTCTTTTGGCAAAGTGTGAAATTAGCATTGAAATAGTTACTTATGTAAGAGGTCAAGTTTGAATTTTGGCTTAATTTGTTTGTTTGGTCAACTAACCTAAACAATTCTATACAATGTTATTTCATGCTTTGCCAAAAGAGGCTAGATTTTAAACATTGCTGGTAACATGGATCTATTATTTAATGATTAATAGCCTACTAATTTAACCTAAACTGACATCTATACCCATAGAGACTAGTTTAGTTAACACCAAGTTACTAGCACTTCTCAGCTAAATCACAAAGTACCTGCACTTTATACTACATAAACAATCACCAAGTTGTACTCTTACTTTATCAAACATTTTGTAATATACAACTTTTATAAGAATTGTACAATACTCTAGTTTGTACTTTTTTAATGCTGTAGATAAATTTTATCAACTTTGAATTCAAATCTAAAAAAATACACTGTACTATTTCACTTTGTGACACATAATACTAGTTATAAAATGGAAACTGCTCAAGCTTTTCAAGGAAACGTAACATCTCAGGGGGAGAAAATTTCTTAATAAAATTAGTAACAAAATTGATCCACCATTTCAAACAGAGACATCTTGTTAAACATCAAATTATATCAATTTAAAATACTGAGAAAAAACAACTTTTAATTTGTACAAGAGATATCCAACAAGATAAAATCCAGTACTAAACTTATCAAGTTGACGATTCATTGATCAAACCATAAAAACGAATTATTACACTTGTGGAACTGTAGGAGAAACAGTTCTCTATCAGATGCAGGGCAACGTGGATGAACCAATTCGAGTGGAACATCGAAGATGAACGAGTCAAACGTCTTGGTGAAGTTGTGCCATTGGACAAAACTTATTATATGGATCAAAGATCAACGCAATGCATACATCCTACCCCATGGGATCCAATTACGCAACAACACATAAAATTTAAAATTATTAAAAGCGCAGTGTCTTGCGTGGAAAAAAAACGTACCTTAAAAATGATGATTTAACGATCAGTATTGGTGTTCACAATACAGTGTAAGTTTGTTGGCTTTAAAACTCAATATGGCATGATTATTCATATGTTTTTAATATAATAATTTCATATATATATATATGGACTTACACAAGACGTGATCTATAGATGAAATTTTAATAACAGTTTGTTTTTAAAATAGATGACAAATATACTGTAAAAGAATAAAATGAAATGTACAATTGGCTGCCTTACTTTTGTACCTAATGAATCCTTCAGTAACCATGAAAAAAAGGTGCAGCAAAATGTTGGGTTATCGATACCCTCAAACTCAAATCATGGGATCACCGCAAACAAACGAATCTTCCAAACTGGGACTACTGAACATGGACGACTCGAGGACTCGATCGTCTTGATCCACGGCAGGTTGCTTCTTCTTCTTACCCTGGAATAATAATGTATTTCATTCAGCAAAAGAAAAAATGGACATTTTGGATTAAATGCCCTCCACCTCTCTAATTGGCTATACTTGCTTGTACTTGGTCATGGGTTTTATTGGCAAATTAGGGGTGAAAAAACAAACAAAAATGTATTAAATGTATGACTTTTAACCTTACCTGCAAAATGAACCCATAACCAAGTACAAGCAAGTGACAACGCTAAAGAGGTGGGGCGTCTAATCAAAAAGTACCAAATTTGTTTAATCCAATCATATTAAAAAAAATTTTAATTTAAATTAAAAGAAATTATCGCTAACCTTGCCAAAAAAGAATCGCTGCTTCGGTTTCGATTTCCCGCTCAGCTTGTCCAAATGCTTCTTGCTGGCAATATGCTAAATTATACGCAACACACTTTAGTATAAGACAATAAAAACAATATATAATGACACAATTTCACTTTAAAAATATTGAACTGCAAACAATGTTTGGATAAGTTATGGATTATTGTGGTGTACCCAGATGGTTATGAAAATCACTTTCGAGCAAATAGATGTCATTTTTGGGAGAAAAAAACTAACGAGGCAAAAATCTAAGCTTTGAAACGATTGTTACCTGCTGAAGTTGGATGTTGGAATTCAAGTCAATTTTACAGGTGTCGCAGTGGAACTTGGTGACCTTGTTCATCCCTTGGCGCTGCTCTTCAATTCCCTTGTAACTCTCCGAAGGGGTCCCTGTGAATCAGATTGATGGTCAATCAACTGATCAGAACATTCTGCTTGATCAGATTATGATTGAAGATCAATCATAATCTTCTTGATTGAAGATCAATCGATAGAAAATCAAAAGAACGCTTTTAAAGTTTGGAAAAAATGCATCCCATGCCCACCAGCACTGACCATGCAAATTTATCCCGACTAATAAAACGCAACCATCAAACGATGTTACAAAATGAATCAACTTTTTGTCATCATTTTAACCAAAAATTTTCTGTTGAAAATAACAGATTTAGTTTTGTATGTCCACCAAAACTTAACGGGCCCAGTAGATTCTTAAAATTTCAACATGGAATTGGCACCCTGCCCTTGAGGTTGTAATGTGTATCCGTATAACATGGAAAATTTGTTTTTAACCAACACCATGTGCTGAGTCCTTAAATGTCCATAAAATAAAATAGGATGAAAAGGTACCATTAGAATAGCGGTCATTGAAAAATAATAATGTAACATGATACAGGCAACTTTTTGGTTTACAAAAGGTCAATTATTGTCAACCTGCAAGACATGTCAAAATTCATGAAAATTAACTTATTTCTTTACAGTACTTAAATTACACTTCAATACCATTGAATATACAGTGCAATCACTATATTTGTCAAATCCAACAAATTCATCTCATCTTCTTAAGCAAAATAATCTCCAATTTTCGTCCAAAAATCAGTTTTTGAGAACAATAATATCATTAAATATTGAAAATTACACTGAATATGACGAGAAGTGCTAACAGTAAAGCTTGGGTGATGGAGTGGATTCACAAAGTATATGCAATCGATGTTCTACTCGTCAGATTCAGTATTCGTCGGGTTTTCAGGAATGGATTGATGATGACTATAGAGGTTCCGCTGTATTACTCTAATATCATTGACCTGAGCCAAGTTATGCACTAATATAATCTAATAATACAACTAACACCAAAACCCAAGAAACCTGACTATATTTGTAACATACAAATATAGCAATGCCAGTTTATGCTGAAACAAATTCTACTTTTAATAAAAATATTAAAAACAAATAAATAAAATAAAATATACCATTCGCTGATTCATCAAACTTCCCAACTTTGCGACGTATTGGAGATTCGGAATCAGGTGACTGCCCTCTGAGAACCTTCTGCTTATGTTTGGTACCTTAAGCAAATGAAAAGCAACAAAAATTTTTGAAACATAGCCATAATTGGCACTTGTCATCTTTCATTACAAAGAACCAAACTTTAAAGTCAACTAAAAAACATGATACACTTACCAGCCAGATGAGTCTGCAGCTGCTGCGAAGAATTGACCACAATGCTGCAAACTTCGCATCGGAAAAAGTTGCCACTGCTCGAAACTTGGTCGCCCAAGGTTTCAGCTAAACCATCAAACATTCAAGAATTTTGGTAAAAACATGTGACACTATGCAAATAAGGCAACGATACAAAGATACCCCAATTTTAAAAACACGTTTTTTTAAATCAGTGAAACCTACCACCATCTTTGAGATTTTCCAAAATTTCCTGCGACTTCAACCTTTTAAAATGTTTGGCACCTTTCAAATGCATGTCAAAAGGAATCTGTGATGAAAAATCTATCTTGCACACGTCGCACGACAAAGTGACCTAAACCAAGATTTAAATATATATTATTTAAAAACTATATATATATCAACAACATTAATGTAGATTACCAGTAACCAAACATGTATATATATCGACACTAACCTTTGGTTTTTTCGCTGGCAGTTGAGACATGATGCTGTCAACCACAGCGTCAGTGATGGGATCACCAAAGTTGGATTTCTGATCCATAGCGTAGTCACCACTTTCAGACATTTTCCTATACATAATCAACATAAATAAATAACTTCATTAAATTGAAAAATGAACATCAATTTTTGTTTTTGCAATTTCAACATGTGCACAGATACACACAAAGGTTTCCTCGTGTTTTTGTTTTTTAAAAAATTGTTTTTTAACATAACAATAAATTTTTATAACATAAAACTGTTAAAATCGTAACAAACTAAATATAGTAATAAAAAACCAACTACCTTTAATATTGTTTAAAAGCCAAAATGATTTTTATGGTTTCTTCTGCCAACAGTCTTAATGATATTCAGTAGAGTTATAAATTATCAACTACTAGGTCGTTAAAAACTTGACTTTCGATAAACCACACTTCGAAAACACAACTTCTACATGATATTTGACACAATACAATCGAAATATAAGTGTATTATATTCAAGAAATTGTACATATACGAACGTGCACCGGCTTGTATTGTAGTCATAAAATAAAAGTCAGTAACTCACTGCTTTCCTTTCTTATAACAACCAGTGTGAATGTTTGTCACTAGATGTCAGCGAAAGTCAGTAACTGTTGCATTGCAGTGAAGTATTATAAGGGGTTGTACAAATAAATTAAATTAAAATTAAAATAACAGATAAATAGGTAAAAACCCAACAAAAAGTCAAAAAACTTAACTAATTTTTTTTTAATTAACCAATAAAACTATTTCAAGAAGAATTAATAGAGATTCTACATGTGAAATGCCCAATTTATTTCAAAGTAATACGTGTGGCGCCATCGCAAGGCAAAACGATGCAACTGAACGATTTTTAATGTAAATTGGTGGGGGTAATAAAAATATATACGGTTTTTAAAAAAACCGTATTAAATAATTGATAAATATTAATTTATCAGAAACGGTGACGATGATAATGATGATGATGATGATAATTTTGAAATAAAGTGGGGATGACACGGGAGAACCCGGAGAAAACTTGCTTCCGTGGTGTCAAACCCCAAACTGAATCCACATGGCACGAGAAGGCGAGATCATCATAACTAAAAGAAACTGAAACAATACAAGCATAATAATAATTGCAGTTGTAAAAATATTGTTTTAAATAGAACTATTCTAACAAAAACATATACGTATATATTTTTTTCAAAGACAGTATTTTATTTACAAATGGATAAATTTTTTTGTGAAGATTTTGTTATTTTTTTTTGTTTGTTTTATTTTTGTTTTATATTTTTTTTTTAATTTTTATTTTTTTGCAAGATGAAAACAGTGTGAGAGGTGACTTCGAAGAAATATCCTATACGCAGAATACTTCTTAATAATACATTTGGGGGGGAAGGATTACGTTGATGTAAAATTAGTAGCGAAATTATAACAAAAAATATTGACGACAATAATAAAAAAAACTATTTTTTTCTTCAAAAAACAAAAAAATTTGTTTGTGTGTTATTTAAAATTAAAACACAAAAGTCCAAAAAATGATTTCGGGTGCAACTACTCAAGCGATGATAGAATAATCAATATATAAAAAAATAAATGTAAAATAAACAAAAATAAGCATTATGTAAATTTTCTATAGAATATTTTTGGTACCAAACTTTGAGGTCGTAACTCGTCTCTTCGATGATTCGAATCATCCCTTAATGATTACGTCATCGCCTCTAGGATGATTCGATTGGTTCCCTTAATGATGACGTTAACCATCAGTGATGCCTAGTTTTATGGAATTGGCATTCGAGAAAGAGTAGAGCGCATGCGCAGTTTTTCAATTCTTATAACAATCGAGAGGACGAGTTACGAGCCTCTGGAAAACCAAATAATACAAATCATGATGAAGAAAACTGAAAAATTCCAACATCAGGGCAACAGTTCCTACATTTAAGAACATCAATATCACAGATCTGATATCGTACAAAAAAAGCGTCATCGTTGTTTTGGTTTGGGTTTTTTTATAATAATATTAATAATAATAATAATGATAATAATTTTACTTGGTAAACTGTTACAATCTCCTCAAATTTCCGATAATTTAAAAAAAAAATACCAATCATTTGATATATTATATCGAAAAAAAATTAAGCTGTTTGGTATCCTGAACATGATTTCAAAAAAAAAAAAATATAATAATATAATTATACATCATATGTTGAATAAATAAAACACCACTGTTATATGTGAAACACCACAATGCGATATTTCACAAATATCATTCAGCCAAGTACCGTATATTAAATCTTTCACGTCTTATTTTTAAATAAATGATTTAAAATATGAAAATCATAATCAAAATATAAATGATGATTTAAATTTATTAATGGTGAATTCTGGTAATTGTAATCATAAATCATAATCCGTATGTTAAACCACCTTAAAGGCATCTGTCACACGCAATTTTTGATGTGGTAAGTCATTTTTTGCACAACTTAGCAATTTCTGGGCAATTGTGACGTCATCTTCTCGCCAACCAGTTTTGATTGGTTAGGAAAAAAGCTGACGTCACAGTTGTCAAAAAAATCGCATCTGAAGTTGCCGTATGGCAGGAGGCTTTAAAAGGTTTCGAACCAATTAGAAAGAATGAATGTTAACTGATAACGAATATCATATTAATTAATATTAACAAAAAAAATTTTAAATATGAAAAATAATTATACACATATATCTATGAATGAAAGTTGACTATCATGAAAAAATAATTGCAATATATATATATATAAATATCTACAATGCATTGGTGATAGAATGTAGTAATTTCCTATGTCATTAGGAACGATGTGCATAGCAGTTCTATAACTATAAAGGATATAATTTCAGATTTTTCTTTTATATAATAAAATAAAAATAAGAAACAAATGACCTAAATGCAAAATTTGGTAACAGGTCAAAATTTCCTTTGCATTACCTTAAATTTATTTTTCTTCTATATCGTTAATTTTAATTATTTCTTGACCTACTTAGAAACCCAATCGATATCAAAACACTATCATCATCATCAACAACAACAACAACAACAACAACAACAAGAAAAACGATCAATTTATAATAATAATGATAATAATTTATAAAGAGTTAAATGGTGTGACTATGTTGTTTGGGCAGTTTAAAATAAATTATAAATTTAAACAAAACCATGTTTAGACTTATGATATTAGAAAGTTTGTATTATAAGCAGAAGTTATGTACACTATGGTTTATGAGCAAATGTGAGACTAGAGACCTTGATAGTAGTTATAATGAAACAAAATAGATGAAACTTGAATTTAATTATTGTTATCATTATTATTATTATTATTGTTATTATATGACCAATCACGTGATCATGAGTGTAGTATCCAGTGTAGAGATTGATATGATGGATACTATTGAACTCTATGATCAACTTTTTTATACTGTAGGTTGTTTTGTTTTACTCAAGTTATTCGGTACCAAAATTTATTAAATTAAAATAATTAAAATTTTAAATTATAATTTGTTTTTTAAAGCAAATATTTTTTAATGTCAAAAAATATTTTTAATGAAAATATCAATAAAAAAATTTAGGAATATTTTTTTTTAATTATTTAATTTAGTTTTATCTATTAAGATACCAAATTGAAATACTTATAATGAGAAGTAATGTTTTAATAAAGATGTGAGAAAAAATATATAAATATAATTTAAATTTTAAAAATAATTAATTTAAACTTTTCTGATCAGATATTGGTCCCTTTGTATTTTAGAAAACTCAAAACAAAAAAATTAAAATTAAAAATAAAAAATTGTTACACTCTGTAGCATTTGAATCATTTATAAAACAAATAATGAATTTCTTCATTGTGAACCACCATTAAAATAACACGACCATCTGTATATCACGATTATATAGTATATAATAAAATGCCAGGACCGTGGGTATGTATGCTATGGCAACCAGTAAAAATACCAGTTGTCATTGGCTGAACAGCTTAGTTGCTACCTGTGAAGTCATTGGCCACAAACGTTGCCAGGCAACAGTGTTAAAACAATTAGGCTACGTTTGGAGCAAATAGTTTGAAAACGTGCGTTTCGCATTGAGAGCAGAATTGCATAATGAAAAGAGAATTTACCCATCATTATTGACAGGTTCCTTACTAGCATGCTATAATGATTATTCCAATTGTTTCAAAATGTTATAAGAGGAACCGCGTTAAACGAAGATAAATCACGTAGTAATTGTAGTAGCATTTTATAACATTAGAATTTTTTAGACATCCTTGTTCTGACCTGGGATCGAACCAGGGGCCTCTCGTACTCGGGAGAGGTCCCAGAATTTTTTATAATCTATCAATAAAATTTTGACCGACGAGATGGCCCAACTATTTTACAAGTGGTTCGCATTGAATTGAATTGAATTGAATTGAAATGTCGAAATAAACATTGTTTGTTTGTTTTTGTTTTTTACGTATAAGATACAGGATATTTTTCATCAGTTTGGATTGTTGTTATTTTTTTACATTTTTTGTTAACGATTTTGATAGGATGAGATAATAATAAAACAAAAAATTCTACCCAAATATATGAAAAATGTTTTTTAAGGTAGCTGCCAGGAAAAAGTTCCCAACTAAAAACGAACAACAACAACATCAATCTACTACAAGCGATAATAATAACAATACAGTATCAATTGAACTGAATTGAATTGAATTATCAATAAATTATAATAATAATAATAATAATAATAATAATAATAAATAAAAAAAACATTTTTTCTCCATAAAATAAGACTTCACCTGAAGAGAGAGACTTACATTATAATATCCCACATTTTAAAATTATAAAATTATAATAATAATAATAATTGATAATAACCCATATTTAATAACCTCTTCAATAATGATGGCCACTTGCAGATAAGCAAACGTATACTTAAGGTAGTTGTATGTTTATATATATAAAAAAATTATATAATTTTTGGTTTTATAAAATATCATCCAATCATTTTTTTTTGGTGATAATTATTATCAGTTAAAAAATACTAGTTTTAGTTTTCTATAATGTAAACAAAAATATGTTGTGTTTTTTTTATTATTTATACATATAAAAAATTATTATGTGGGAGAGTGAAAAAGTTGAGAAATAGTAGCAATTTTTGTAAAGCAATGATCCGTTCACAACAAATAAGTCCTATGATAATTAATTCTGTTTTTCTATATAACGAGAATATAATTATAATCAATAATAATAATAATAATAATAAAATTTGCACGCGCTAAAGATTGGTGTTGAAGAATGTGAAAGTACAAGATGGTATGTGTTTGTATTTTTTATACAACCAACAGAAACAATTGGTGTTGTTGATAGGCCTTAGTTTGGTAAGGTGTTCAAACCTTTCCATGTCAAACATAAAATTAACACGAAAAAAAATATTATATTTATATTATGTATCATACAGATAACCCTCGATGAACACGGTCGTTTCGCTTAATTTTGGTTTTTCTTATTATCTGTGCGCGCTGAATGTTAATAATATAAAAATACCAGCTGTCATTGACTGAAAAGCATTGTTGTTACCTGTATGGCCATTGGCCCCTCAATGATATACGTATTAAAAAAAAAAGTCTTTCCCGTCATTGTTGATTTCTTACCGATTTTGAAAGACAATGTGCGATAAAGAAAATTTCACACTAAATTGATAGTTTACACACACAAAAAAACACGTGTAAATCGATTGTTCAACCGTGTTAATCAAGGTGATTAAAATACAAAGTGTTTGAAATAAATGTACCATTTTTCAATTTGGTTATAACTTTGTGACCATGGTGGTATGTAAAACGTAACTGCACCCGAACAATGTGTATAAAATGTAAAAGTTTTTTACAGATGGCGTCGCTGTAGTCTCGAAAAGTTTTAAAGATTACAACAACTTTATTTCGCGTTCTTCCTCGCTCACTTAAGTTCGCGGCGCAGCATTGGGCTTCACCCAATGCTGTATAAACAGTATTTTGCAGGATGGTGGACACTTTCAGCACTTTATGTATTGATAAAGTAATTTTCCATTCGTACACTAACATGTACACGTACTTACGTCACTGTTTATCTATTAAGTCGATAGAAATATACGAATTAAAAAAGTGGTACTTTTATCGCAAACACCAGTGTAACTTTCAGCGTGCAAAAGAGAAATTTTTTTGAGAACATTCTTAATTGATGAGTTACAATATTAATACTAAAATAAAACATATAAAAAAAAGTTTGATACTGAATTTTCAACCGTGTTAATCGAACCAGTTCAATACCGTTCAAACAATGTGTAAAATCGTTTTCTTTTCCATCAATTTTTCAACCATGATTTTATGTTTTCAAATATCCCAAATTGGTTTTTGAATTGTGTTAACCTTGTTGTACACATTTGAACGTGTAAAACTCAAATCGTATATTTTTGGGTACAAAAAACACAAATTAATATAGGGTTATCTGTAATTAAAAATTCAAACAATTCACGAGATTTTGATTTTTTTTTATGTTTTCAAAATTATTTTACTTATAGAATTTGTTGTATTTTTTCGTTTTATAAAAAAGAAAAGAGTGTAATAATAATCGATTCGAGAAGATTGTCACAACCAAAATTGAAAACACTTCACACACAAAACAAAAAAAGTTGAAAAAAAAATCTGTATATCACTTTATAAAGAAGAACACGTGATGAAACTGTCATCCTAATAAAATATTCCGGATAAAAAATAAATGCTGGTGAAGATGGTGAATGTTGGCAGAAAATAGACTGAGTATAGGCCTAAAGGCTACGCAGCAAAAAACATAACTTATTATTATTATTGTTAATATTTTTTTTGGTTCATTTTTTATATATATATATATATATATTTATATATATAGCATATTAACGGCTGACTGTACAATGATGAATATACCGAGAAAAAATGATTTAAACTAAAAAATTATAAAATTAAATATATATATATATATGTATATTAAAAAAAAAACAAACATAAACAATCTGAAACCCCCAAAATGTCCTTCCATCGGTATAACGGTGATGTGCAAAGATATATATATATATTTATATATTTATATGTATAATATATAGACACAAAGGCCATGTGTATCTTTCTTCGTTGTTGTACAGAATTGGAGTTTTAAATGTCATTTCTCGTCAACTCGATTTTGTTAAGAAAAACAAAAAACAACCCTGAAAAATTGTTGCTCGAGTTTGTTTACGTGTTGATATATATATATATATATATTTTTTATAAGAGAAGGTATTTTCTTTTTTGTTTCAAAGTGATGTAATAGTATAGTAATAGTTTGTCCCCAACCACGTGCGGTAGTTGGTGGTTGATGATAATTGATAATAATAATGATAATAATAAATTTCTAAAGTGTAGAATTCAATTGTTCCATCGTTGTATCTTCGTCGGGAAGGTGCTTCTTCGTTCGTGTGCTTTGTCTTTTATCAATAGATTTAGGTTGGTTTGGTTTTTCAATAGAGGAGGCGGGAGTAGAGAATCGGTGGTCGTGGATATTATTACTTTATATCAACAAAATAAAAAATAGAGATTATTAGTATAGTAGTAGGTTGTGATGGTGGTGGCGGTAGTAGTAATAATAATAATAATAGTATCGTGACGTGTGTGTGTTTACGCTCCTTAGTAGTTTAAAGGTGGAGGGGGGGTGTGTGGATACTTTGGGTTAATGTTCCAAGTTTCAGGCTTCCATAGGACTGGTGGCAGTTGGAGTTGCTGGCGAGATCCTCACGATGGGAGGTTTAATAGCTGAGGACTCGGATGATGTCGGTGAGGCTGGTGACGTCACCGGTTGTAGTATTACATTGGGTAAACCCCCAGAAGGAGGAGCGGAATTGACCTCCGTTGTTGTCACTGTCGACGACTGACTGCTGGGCACTGAGGTGGGTGGCGGAGGAGGAAAGGGCACTGGGACCATGTTGGCGCTCGGAAGAGGTCCAGTGGATGTCACTGCTGGAGACGACGAGGTCACCACGGTTTGCAATCCAACGCCGTTAGGATTCAGATTCAGAGTGACATTAACACCCATTCCCACCATGCCAACTGGCAAAGAAAAAAATTAGAAAGAATAAATAAAAACAAACATCATTGTAAACCACTGTGTGTGAGGATGAAAGTTTTAAAATGGAAGACATTAGTACCAGACGCGTTCACGTGTAAGAACAGTTCACATGTTCGGAAGGTTAAGTTAGAATGTCGTGACAGTATAGGTTGCTTTGGTTTTTGTTTTTTTTTACCATGGATACGTGACAAACGTATGACGATAGTAATTGTAACAGAATCTAGTACAACTACATAACTTTCGTTGTTACTTGAACTAGAATCTAACTTACGTTATTGGAACTAAAACTTGACTGCCATTACTGGTAGTACAACCTAACTTCCGTTACTTGTTATGTACTGGAACCTAACTTCCGTTATTTATGTACTAAGACCTAACTTCCGTTACTTAAGCACTAGATCCTAACTCTTTCGTTACTTGTAACAGAATCTACAACCGTTACATGTTCTAGAACCTAACTTCCGTTACTTGTATTAGAACCTAACTTCCATTACTTATGTACCAGAACCTAACTCTTTCGTTACCTGTACTAGAATCTAACACTTGTACTCAAGCCTAACTTCCGTCACTTGTACTAGAAACAAGTAGGAAGCAAGTTCTAGTATTGGTGTTTTAGAAACAAGTGGCCAATTGTACTACTGTATACTAAAAATAAGTGATGAACCAGTTTTATAACTTGTACTAGAAGTGACAGCTTCTAGTACTTGTACGAGAAACAGGTAAAAACTTGTTGTACTAGAAATAAGTGAAAAATTCTGATGGTAACCTCTACGCGTAACACTTTAAATTAAAAGTCACACGTAAATAGTTGTAGTATCATTACTACAAGTTACAAATGGTAATTAATCTAGTATTTGTACCACTGTAGAAACAGTAAGTTATAACACCTGCACTACAGTATAAACATCAGCCAACGTCATGTTTATATGGATTTAAAGCAACTACAAATTAAACTCCAAAAGGTCTATTTAAGTTTTAATAAGAGTTCGTGATACTCCTCGTTATTACAAACCAGCTAGATAGTTAAAATGGCTACTTTTACTATAATCTAATTGTTTAATCACAAGTACTAAATCGAGAAAAAACATATAGCAGACAGTTTGTAATAAGAAAAATAACATACTTGTTATAGAGTATCACTAACTAGAATCAGAAGAGTATCCACTAGCTATCGAATATACAGTACATTTGTCTTTAATGGGAATCGTCTCGCATAATAAACCTTCCGAATAACACATACACAAATAGCTCTCAAATTATGCAGGCGGACTTTTCGACAATTTCCTTAACACTCATCTGAAGATCGATCCAATGTGAGATGGAAACTTCGGTAATGTCGTTGTTTAAATCTAACCGAGATTCTGCCAAACTGAATAACCAACACACCACGCCACCGACAGACACACCATAAGAATCCATCGCCAAAGTATATTCTCCTAACTTTCAAATTCCCATCGACTGCACCTGCACTCACGCAGAAAGATCCACGGATGCGAAATATGCGTTTTTTTACAACCTCACCTGAGCAATTTCCGATCGCTGTAGCTCAACGCTGAAAAGACACTTCTTTACATATTCTAACAATCAATATAAATATATATATATATATAAATATATACACTATTATTATAAAGAGTTTAGAAACTTTTGCACGTGGCTGTGTATTGTTTGAGTAACTCGAGAACAATCGAACCGAATTGAATAGAAGTTTCAGTATTGTATTAATAGCTTATTTAGGAGTGAATGCGCCACCCCTCTCAAGCTATGCGACGGAGTTATTTCGCAAACAGTTTTTTTAATTGAAAATTGCCGTTTTGAGGGCTCTAGATCACTTAGGATATACAGACATAGTTGGATGAGTAGGCCTATACTGCCATTGTAAGCCATTGTAAGAGAAAGCGTCACATCACCTCGTTCTTACCAGTTAACACGAAATACTATGAGAGGAGTACCTTCGTCTGGCTTTCCACCACGGCACAGCGCATTGATAGGCTTTCCACCATAACACAGCGCATAGCTACAGCTTTTTAAGACTTTCCTGCATTGCTTTATCGGTTATTATTTCACTGCTAACTTACGAACTGCCGAACGACGAAAATTCACCATGCGTAGGTTTTCGGCTGGTATAATGCAAGAAATAGTTACCATTCTTCTAATCTAATGTAATTAATCTGTTTATCTCCGACAAGGTTGGACGTTTTGAAATTTACCATAAAGGTGAAATCTGGAAAATGGAAAATCGTGCATGACATGCATCATAGAAATTCATTCAACATGCAGTGCATAGTGTGCTCCGATTTCATCGTCAAAGAACAGAAAGAAGATAGACAACTTTTTTGTTTGTTTTAAATGTCCAGTATCCTACTTCTGGACCGAGACATACAGCGGTAGAAAACAACGAAGATAGTAGGAGTATTTATATACTGTATCAACGAAAGTGGGCAAGAAAACTTGTAGAAGATGCGGGCGACAAGTTGATGGTTTTAGTTGGTTGGTTGGCAGACGACACAACATCTAGGAGAAGAATACTGACCATTACTAGATGTTTGTGTGGTTTGAGTGGGATATCCCGACGAGTCCAGGCCTTTGGCTGGAGTGGCCGGGTAGGAACTCAAATCAATGAGTCTGGCAGGAACTGCCATAAGTGGCTGTGGCCGGGGTTGGAGTGCTGGAAGGCTCCTCACCGGAGGAGTATTTTCCTCTTTTTCCGAGTGGTTCAGCATCAACATGGGGATGGTCTCCTCGCCGTTGCCTGTACGTATTTAGCCATCAGCCAATCAGCGTTAGCGTGTAAAAAAAGAGATAAAAACAAACAAACCCAACAAAAAACAAAGCAATACACACAAAATAAAATGCTCGACAGCAATGCTAAGCGTGACCATATAGTTAATCATACATATACAGTATATTACGTTCGAATTTTTCCAATAGTGATAGTTGTATAGTGTGGTATAATTTTCAAACCTCTTTTGTTTAACTTACTCCGAGGTTGAAATTGTTCAACGTCTTTGAGCTCTTATTTTTTGATAGGTTTCCGATAACCTACAGAGCTGAAATTTTGAACATAAGTCTTGGAAGTCAGAAGTCTTGGAACGTTTTGTTGTATCAAATTTAGACGGATCAATGTCCAGTCAATTCTGAGATTTTGTCACACGAACAGTCCGCTTTTCCTCGAAAAGTGTTTGCTGACGATATATCTACATTTTGAGCTACTTCAAGTCACCATATATTATTGTGCACTGCAACTCGAATAAACTCGCATAAATTTAGAGCTAATAAAATTATAGTGCCTGTAATCACAATCACTCTAAAGTCACAATTTCTTTCTAAAAAACCTTAGTTTTTTGGTCAAAGTTCTCCAATTGAAGGGCTCGGTGCAGTAACCGGTCAGCTCCATTTTTTGCCGAAAGGTAGTGTCACTTTTTTTCAGAACAGCTGCTTCCTATTGTAAGGCTATTTCAGCCAATTCTTTCTTAAAGTTTTGTTTATTGCTTACCTGCTTTTGTTATTATACATTTTATCTGTGTTACTTACGTGTAACATGAAAACTAGAACTGTATGAAAATGCCTTCTCTAAAAAGTTTAAAATTGAACCTGAACGGTTACTGCATCGAGCCGTTCAATTAGAAAACAGAATCTACAAGACAATTGGCTTATAAGAATCCACGTTTTCCAATCGTCATTTCTGTTGTATTGATATGCTTCCAACGATGGTTCTAAATGTCAATTTTTCTTTTGGTATAAACCTTACGTTTAATAGGGTCCAAAGTTCTATAATTAGCAAATCTGATTGATATATTAAACAATCTACTTTGTTCGAATAGTCATCATTTCTGTCATGATGTCTCCAAAAATGGTTGACGTGCATCTAATTGACTTCTAGGGAAGTTCCAAGAAGTCCATAAGAAATTTCCTTCCAACAAAAAAAGTTAAATAATGATGTTGGCATCGTTCATTATAGTTTTCTATGTAATTTAGTTAAGGTTCATTTCTGCATCGCCAAGGGGTAATTTGGCATCAATAAGAAAACCTCGTTTCTCAAAAGGTTTGACAACTGTTTACGTGGCTTCCTTCCAAGAGCATGTTTTTCCACGACACCAGAGAAAAAAAAATTAAATGAATCCCATTAGAAAGTCAACACGATATAGGTTACAACATCATTTTCATACACCGCTTACTAAACGTCCATTAACAAGTATCACATTTGGAAAAATTCTACTACAGTGCCAAAAAAAAAATAGTGATGTCAAGTATTCATTGTCACTTTCAATCCAAAATTATTTTGGTAAAGTTACCAATTTATCGGATTGAACTTTTCGTGAAGTGAAAAATAAAACATTCAACACTTTCAGTGGTGTTCGATTGGCGATCCAAATAAAATTTAATTAAGCAGGGATCTGTTTTTGAATGTGCATCGATGTGATGTGTTATTGGAACGAGAAAGAATAAATTTCGTCACGATGATGATGGTGATGATGAAGATGATGATGACGACATCAAAGCTAATTAATTTTTTATCATCGAGACGAACCCGATTTCATTGTCGACAACAATAAACCGAACAAATTTATAGAGAACACAAACAATAAGGTTACGTGCAAACAGTCAGTAAAATGATACTCTTGATTCATTATCATCATCATCATTACCATCATCTAATTACTCTTGGGTGAAAAATGTGGGTGCAAAGAATGTCACAAAAAAGCTCGTGATTTGTGGACAAGAAAAAATTGAAACCGTGTAAGCATATTGGCATTCGAAAAACCAGAAAAAAAAAATGATGAAGTGATTATGTGAATTCTTCTTCCATATTTTTGGGTGTCGTATATATTTATGTAAATTTAAATTTTATTTCAAATTAATATATAATTAGACCTGAAAAATGACATTAATTTATGTTTATACGACGCCATATGCCAGATATTTCATAATAATGCACATTGTGTTATCGAGTCGATGGGGTGAATTATAAATTTGTGTTAAATGTGTGATGACATTATTTAAATGAATAAGTTAAAGTTAGTGAGAGCTCATATTAAGTAGCTATAAATATATAGCTGTATAGATATAAACCATTTTTAAAAAAAAATGAATCCTATTCTTTGAAGTGTACATAACATAGCTTTAAGTTATTTTAGTTAACATCACATTTGGGTGAATGTTTTATGAATCTTAAGGCCTCCTGAGACACACGTATTTTTTTGGTGTAGCAAGTTAAGCAATTTGTGGGCTACTGTGACATCAATTTATTGCCAATCAATTTTTATCGGTTGTGCAAAAGCTAGCGTAACAGTTGTCAACAAATTACTCAACTTGTCACACCAAAAATGACGCTTGTCAAAGAGGCTTTGTAATTTTAAATCATTCAGAAAACATTCAAACAAAAAAAACATTCACATGGTAAAAAGGTTCATTTACATCTTTAAAAAAATATACATTAATAAGAATCTATTGCAGTTTTATAATCATAAGATTTTGTAAAAATGTAACAAAGTTAATACACAGCACAACAAACTAGTACAATCGGAGTGAACTAGTTACGCTACAAAAGTCTATGAAATCGTTAGCTTCGTAGACCATACATTGTACAAGTATATACTGTATACTATAAAAAGAGATAGGTGTAAATGAACCTTAACCCTACACGGCATAGATATTTGACTATAACTATTGATGATTATACATGTTAAGAAACTAAAGATTTAAAATACTTATAACATCAAAGATTACGCGTATTGTTAAAATGAAAGATTTTCAGGATAAAATAAATGACGTTTTGTGGAAGCCAATAACTTAAGTTAAGTGATGTATTATTACGTACAGTAAATGTATATTATTTCCAATAAGCAGAACAAACCAAGTATTTCAAAAACAACGAATTCGCAATAATTTTTCTATAGTGGTTTGTTTTTAACTTGCAGCGAAATAACCATGATCCAACTAAGACCAAAATGGTTACAAAACAACATGTTTCGAAAAACAATAACAGAAATCTTAAAATTAGATCTTTCAAAAATAACCGAATTTCTAATAGTTCTTTTTTTCCCGTAAAATGTTTAAGCTCATCAATTTGTCATTGTAGGACAATGATCACGAGCTTCGCTCGAAATGCATTCAGAAAGACATGTTTTGGGAAACACACAGTGATGTTAGTGTGGTCGCAGCTAGTCTAGTTCTATACCGTGTAAAGCTACAAGAAGTAGCATTATAAAGGTGAATAGCCATGTGCTCGAAAACGCGCACATTCGTGCGTTTTGATGAAAGAAAACGAAGAGTATGAAAAACATTGAACATTGCAGTATTAACGCTCACATGGAAATTCAACTTTAAGAGCAAAAGAGAAACTGAAAGTAGGAAGAAGGAAGAAAGAAAGAACAAAAGTTGGCAAACCTCTTAAACGCTTAGAACTCACCCATCTTCGGGCCCATGATGTCCTTTGGATGGTTTTGCTTGAGAGCATTGACGCGTCGAGAAGGGGGTCCCCCTTGCTGCACTGGGGGCCCTCCACCGGGCGGTGGTGGACCCCCAGGCACCCGGGGACCTCGCGGTTGCTCTACTGGAAGCACCCGCCGCCTCTTTTTGGGCAGTTTGGCACGCGCTTGCGTATGGGAATAGTACATTGCAAAGTTAGACACGATAACTGGAACTGGGAGTGCAATGGTTAGCACACCAGCCAGGGCGCACAGGGCACCCACGAACATTCCGATATAAGTCTTGGGCGACATGTCGCCGTAACCTACTGTTGTCATAGTAACCAGGGCCCACCAGAGCCCTAAAGGGATACTGTTGAAATCATTCTTCGGGTTGCTCTGGATCCGTTCGGCATAATAGACCAGGCTGGCGAAGATAACGATGCCAAGAACGAGAAAGAAAACGAGCAGCGTCAACTCTTTGGCACTCGCCCGGAACGTCTGGATGAGGATCTTGAGACCGGGCGAGTGACGGGTCAACTTGAACAGTCGCATGATACGTATGATACTAAAAAACTCCAGGATGTCGGCGTTCTCCAGATGCGAGGCGAACTTCTGTAGCACTAGGTCCAGGTAGAAACTCAACGTCGAGATGAAGTCGATGATGTTGACCGGTGCCCGAATGAAATCCAATTTCCTCGGGCTGGCGATGAAACGAATCGTAATCTCGAAGGTAAACCACGCATTGCAAACGCACTCGATGTAGAAAAACGCTTCGTGAGGGTTCGTGGCCACTTTGTCTAGTGTCCAGGCAGATGTGTTCGAAGATGTGTTGACGGTGATATTTTTGATGACAGGAACACGCATATCCGGATGCGTTTTCAGGCAAAATGACAAAATGGAGATGCATATGAAGAAAACAGATATAACGCCTATCGTCTGCAATAAACAAAACAACCCATCAGCAAAATGATTCGTTACCACACAACCACGACGTACATACCATCATCGAATGATCCTTACAAACATCGATTAATAGGTACTCTACAACTTGCGTTTCATATCGGACAACATTACATAGAAACAATGCCAACATCAAACACGGTGTTCACACACAGTGAAACGGTTCTGATACATTAAAGATAGAATTTAAACCATATGCCACTTTCAAGATGTCGATGTTAATTGACGAAGACAGTCCTAGAGTTACAAATGCTATTGATCAGTTCTTCAATCTAGTGAGAGTACTATGCAGAACGAATATATAGGAAGCAACGATTATGAAAGTGGCCCGAGTCAAATGACCTCATTGCTTATTGACATGATGCATAATAATTAAAAATCACATTTGAGCAAAACATATAAATAAAGATTCTTGTTGAACTTGTTCTTACAGCAATGCTAGTGTTGTCGATGCACGAAATACACTTATGTATAACTCAAAACAAAAACAAATATGACTTAGACCACTTTTATAATCATTAACAAATATGAACTATTTTTATTACAATTAAAAAATCAATTTGTGAGTGCAGTTTGACATCGAACTGTAAAGACAACAGCGATAAGATTACCTTAGCACTGCTAGATGAGTAAGGTTCATCGAATAATGACCAAATTTTCGGCTTAATCTTCTGCCACCAGGAGAGATTTCCAGTGAGATAATCGTCCTCCATGCCAAACTTCCGGGCTATTTCCTCATCGCTTGGTTTGTCCGTATCCAGGTCTAGTCGGTCCAGCACCGCCAGGGTCTCTTGGGTGTCCCGGTGAGATGTGTATGTCATCCAGCAACATGGCTCCACCTACAAAAACGTACAAACCATCAGATAAATTGTGTCACAAAAAACGAGCATTCACAAATAAGACTCTCTAATCAGCAACAAATTACAAGACTACAATGGCAACAAGTTACAAAAAATGTTCTACGAATACCCATAAGGAATCAAATTTTGTAGGTGTCTAGTATACATATGTATCATTAGCCCTAATTGACATCTGAAGTAATGGCTATTTCTTTGGAAGAAGTTTAGTTTTTCAATAAATAACCGTATCATATAACATGCGGCATGCAATTTATTGGAGAACCTAGTATTAATAGCTACGGCTTTCACCGTAACGAACCTTGTTGTATATTGACCGTGTCTCGTGCAAAGCTGTTGTGGAGATCGATATTAATAAAAGAAGTACTTGTGAGTTCCTGTTTGGACCTGCGTACGTGTTAATGAACAGCTGGTTCAGAGTTTTGGCGTCACCTTTAATATACGACCTATCTACCTTAATACGTACAGTGCTTCATGCACTTCCACTCACTTAAATACATGTTTCGAAGATGTAGAAAAGAACGTTGAAAATGTCGTGTTAAGTGAGTGGAAACTACGAAAGTGTTGTGCTAAATTAGATCGTTGCAGTATAAACGCTGAGCAGTTTAAAGAATCCTACCTAACACATAAGAGTGTTTGGAAAATTGTTCTAATGTGTTGAATAAAAACTAGAATTCTAATTATTGAAACCAGTGGCGTTTACTTGTTTATTTGTTTATGCAATATAATCTAGTTGAGTCGATACCATTTTTATATGCAGTATCCTACTTAATAAAAGGCAGTATTCTACTTAACAAGACTGCTCCTCTACACCAGCTATGATAGCGCCAACGCACCGTGTGTGAAAATGCTGAGGCTTATACCAAAATGATAGCTTAACCTGTCACGAATGTTGCGAATCAATATGAGTTAAACCTACAAATTACTAACGAATGTCAGTAACCACACGAGTTAAAACGATGAATTGCGTAATGAAAACAATTTTTTTTGTTTGTTTTCCATCATTTTTGACGGGTCTTACGATATACTGTATATACCCTATAAATCGTGAAACCTAGTGTTACGATAAAAAGCCTTACACAAAGCTGTAGCAATGCGCTGTGTTGTGTTGGAAAGCATGACAAAACTGCAGCAAAAAAGCGCTGTGTTATGGTGGAAAGCCCGACAGAGTTGTATAATGTAAATTCCGTACAATCAATCAAATTTTTATAGGCTACATCAAACAATGGCGTAAGAAAAGACAAACACAATGAGATCCATTCATCTGAAAAGGTAAAAACGGAAGCACTCACCTGATTGGAATCCAACCCCCAGAACTCAAGCTCCTCTTCGAAGAGAGGGCCACACACATCGGTTGGATAATGAAGCTTTCCGGTTCGGTAGTAGTTCAGGATCTGGCCAAACACGCCGGGATGGCGGTCGAAAAAGTATTCGTTGAGAATGGGATCGTAGTTGGCCAAAGCTTCCGTCAGGCGGGACAAACGCGTTGCTGGGATCTTTTTCAGGGTGGCCTTGTACGTTTCATGCCGTATGCCACCCACATTCAACACCACTCTGTTCTCCGCATCCAAATTCATGGTGCTCGACCCTACCGGTAACCGTGATGGATCCACGGTGGCAGGTTAGCAGGGGTTTTACCAACAGCAAAGGTCTGCAGAGGCTACAAAGAGCCCACGAAGAATTCCAAAACAAGAACCCATGATGGATCGTTGGTGTTGAGAAATGCTTCTTTCTTTTCTTTGGTGTTTTCAATAATAACAATGATGATAGTGATTGGACAGTGGATCAGACATTAGGGGGTAAAAGGTGTATGTGTGTGTAAAAGTGTGTGCGTGTGTGTATGTGTGTGTGTGTTTGTGTCTCTAGGCTCGGGTGCATAAGAGAAATTGGTGATTCGGGTGAAACAGCTTACGCGGCAATTTCATAATGAGGGACTAAAAACAAAAACAAAAAAACTGATGACACTTTTCTATATGATTCTATGTGATGTTACGAATCAAATCGGCTACCCAGTGTGCAACGTAGTGGATAGCGTTGGAAAAAGAAAACAAGTGAGTATTATTAACATGGAGCTGATAATCTGGGATTCTCATTGTGCCCATATGTGGATGGATTAGAATCCAGACTTCGGATCGCTGATTTATGATAAGCGAATTCCACGTATGCCCTCACTTTGTCCTAAGATAACACGTGCCATCAATTTAAAGAAAAAGACAAAAAAAAATGATGATGGTGGTGGTGATGATGATGATGATGATGAAAAAGATATTGCAGGACAAAAATTGCCGTTTGTGTTTTTTTTTCTTCGTAAGCTAAGAGTGTAAGGCTTGTGCACAAAATCTTGATATGATCGTGAAAATAGCGATAACTCTCGACGAATGGACCCCGATGAACGTTACTTTACGCATAGGGATCACGACATCCGTAGTGCAGAACATACGCCATTTTCACGGCAGAACAACCTGTAATTACAAAAAAAAACAACATTCTTAGAACAGCTACGAAAAAGAGATTTACAAAATTATCTATACTACAATCACCCAACTTGGTCTGTTTGAAACGTGTGTATGAGTGACCCAGCACACTCCAACGTCGATTTACAGCTTTAAATTTCAAGAAAAAAAAGTTCGCGAAGCAAAATCGTGGCGTAGCTTGGGAGGAGTGGCACAGTCACCCTCAAACAAGTTAGTACAGTCATACCAAGCGCTGTTAAATCGAGAAATATTAAAGTATGTAAAACACTTGCATTTTCTGTAATTTTTTTAAAATTCCACAAAGAAGCGGATTGCTTAAACTTGAAAATCACGGAAATGTATACGTACTAATGCAATTAATTACACGATAATTTCGTTTCATTATGATGACCGCAAATACCCATAAATATTCCGCGTCTATACTATGTAATAATTAATGCTCTGAAGTGTGATTTAATTTAATTAATGAAGGTGATTTATGGTGCATTGGCTACTAATGGCTTTCTATATGTGACGATAGCCATACTCTATGGTCGGTGTTAAGATAGAACAACAATGTGAAGGCCCAAAATACTGCCATCTTGTTTGTTTGCTCAGTTTTTGTTTGGAGAGCGCAAGCAGTCGTTGTCATGACAACGAATAAAGATGTTGGTACGTAAAGGAAGTAATAAACCTTGAAATGGATATGGGTGTTAATTTTTAAATTTGAGTTACAAATTGATGTTTTAAATTGTTTTTTGTTTTTTTTATTAAAAATGACCAATTTGATAATTAAATTTTAAACAGTTTTTCAAAAGTAAAAACAATATTAACTAACTATATATCAAGTACTCCATTACGTATAACGTTAGAATTGTTATAATTCTGAATTAAAACATCGATAAGTATCGAATAATCGATAACTTAGGAGTTCGTATCCCATAAGATAGGAGACCCAATTTGAAAATGTACCGCGTGATGCAAAGGTTTAGATTATACAGTTTTCCTGTTTCGTATTATTTGCTTTCAGGAAAATGAGCACATTGTTTCTAGGAACTACTTGCCAAAGTTAATCGATAATATATTATTGAGAATGGGAAAGGAAAATTTCCGTAATGAGTTTAAGTTAATCCCTTCAAGTTCTCGCGTCCAATTTCGTGACTTGTCAATTGTTCAGAATGTCTTTTAACTTCTTCTTTTATTTATCTTTTTTTTTTGCCCCCATTACAAAATTAATCGCGCTAATGAGCTCAAACACTTTTTTACATTCCATTTTTCTCATAAAAACCAAATTTCATTTTTTGTGAAAAAAATGAAAAAAATTCCGAATATATTTTTTTTTAGGCTCAAAAATCTTACAATTCCACAAGAAACTATATCAAAACAATATTTTTTATAATAAAAGATATGAATAAAAAAAAGGCTTTTTTAATATTCCAAGAAAAAAAATAGTTTATAACAGCTTCATCCATCATTAGTTGAGTTCAATAATATCAACAATTTAAAAGCAAGTTTTAGAAAAACAATTGTAAAAAAAATAATGGCTTCGAGGCTTAAACAAAGAAAAAATCAATAATAATAAGATAGAAAGAAGGAAAAAGAAAATTGCACGTTCAATCTACCGATAAGTTTTAGAAACTGTATACGAAAAAAAAAAAACTTGTTTTATTTTTTACTTATTATCATTTTTTAACGCAGCGCCTTCTTTAGAACAAAAAAACAAACAAATGCTATCTTGGATATGAAATTGCTATCAATATGACCCTCCGGACTTGTTTCTTTGAAAAAATTATTTTTCTATGAATAATAATTTGGTATCGATGCATTTTACGATTTATTTCATATCTTTTTATGTTATTCCTTGTCCAAAGTTCCGCAAAGAACAAGCAATTTAATTCCGCCAAATGTTGGATGTCTTTTTCTTGAATTGTTATGATTATTTTTAGGGTTAAGTTTACCATTATCAGAAAACTATTTACGGTAGGCCTACTAGTCAACCGAGTCATTTTTACGAGTTTTTCAAAATCTACTCAAATTGAAGATCTGTTTGCAGTAACCGGTCAGCTCCACTTTTTAAAATTTCACAGCATCCACAAATACTGTTTTGAACAGTGAAAAATATGTAAAATGTTTCAAATAAAACATTTAAATGCGTACAATCACTTTGTTAATACACTTTGACCAAAAATAATTTACTGGTAATATATTTGCTTTCACAGTAAAGAAGAGTGTGAAATAGAGAAGTCGGGTGTTTGTTCTGAAATCAATACACAACAAATAATAAAGCGCTACCGAAGAGCTATGATGCTAACTTGGCTTATGCAGCCAACAGTAACAGTCAGCGTCATCTATGATAATATTTGGGTATCTGAGCATCAGATTGACCTGTTTCTTGCTTCAAACGACGCAGAATAATTTCAAAACAATTATACCCATTGAAAAAATGATTTTTGGCAAAAACTGGAGCTGACCAGTCACTGCTCGAGCCCTTCAGTTAGTACCTAACGAGTTATAGCAAATGTACTTGTAGAATCAACCTGTCGAGAAAATCCTCGATTCGAATCAACAAAAATGGGAGTAATGGTCTCCTAGAGCTTGTAACTCGTCACTTGGATAATTCGAAGATAAAAAGGGGGTTCTCTTCTATTAACGGGTTTCTCGTGCTTGTGGCCAAAAAACACCTAGTGGCACTAGTAATCATTAACAATGGCATCTGTAATCGAGCGACTGTAATTGAATCAGAGTAATGGTGATGGTGATGGTAACAATTCACGAGAGTTAGGTTAGGGAAGGGGGGCTAACCTAACCTTCGTAAACTGTCACTATGACCCTGATTCAATTTACAGTTAATCGATTATATATTCCACTGTTAATGATCGCTGACGTCACAAGCGGTAATCGTAAAAACTACAAACTCTAAATCATCGAAGTATCGAGTTACGGGCCCCAGATTAATGATACTCAATGAAAGGTCTAGTTAAAAGAGTACTATACAGTTGAAAATGTATTAAACACTTTCTCACCTTTTAAATCACTACATCTGTTCTTCGAGATAAGTCGAATAAGTTTATCACCAGACAAAACGTAGTGAGTTAACCAATCACCAATTCAGTATGCCGATGCGGTGGTATAATCCACTGGTTTTGAAGAAGCATGATCAGAATATTTCTAGAAGCAAAATAAAAATAGAAAGAAATGTATAAATAAAAGTATACTTTCATACATGTTAGATGTGTTACAAGTCGCTATGTATACGGTTAAGGTTTTGCCTTGGAACTTCTCAAAAGGAATATTAGATATTCAGAATCCAACGTGCAAGTCGTGTTTTGTGTAAATCGATACTAGTGGTGGATGAAGTGTAAGCTACATTGAAACTAGAAAAGTCAACGGTCGTGACGAGCGTGACAACAACATTAATCAAATAGGCGTAGAGCTTTTTTAATAAAATATGCGTCGTCGTCGTATACAATCTCCCCCTTTTTATTTCAGTTTCAAACACGGTGACATGACTTTTAACACAACTCCTCTTTATTTTTTTTAATACAAAAATTAAACTATAACATGTTATCTATCATCTGTTTGGAAAAAAAATAATATAAAATACTGTACGACGAGTTGAAAAATTATCCTGGAGATACTAAACGCGAACAACAAGATAGTTGCACGTCATTTAAATGATAAGTCATCCGTTAATAATTCATGTTGAAATAGTCAAAGGGCACGTTCGATTTTGGCTGTTTGCTGGATATGCAACGATTACTCAGGTTAGCGTTGTTAATTACTTTTTGAAAGTTCACGCTAAACGAAAATTGGTTTTTCATTGGAATTAATGGGAATCAGTTTGTGTTTTTAAGGTTCAGAAATCTATTTCAACATTAAGTGTTATAATAGATAGTTAACAGTATTTATCAACTACATATAATTATCAGAGAAAGTGAGTGAAATATTATGTATGAAATTAGAAAAAAAAAATATTAACAAATATTATAGAACTTAAATCATTACATACTGAGTCTATGTAGACCCGTCCCGAAAGTGGGGTTTACGCTGAAAAAAATATTTAGCATTTCGCATGAAATCGAAGGTTTCAAGCATATAAGACAAAGCGTAAAGCCGAATTTCCACATGAGTGTTAAGGCGGCACGTCGAGCGCGATCTCTCCATGTTTTAATTTTTTTCATCAGAACGCGCAAAACGCTCAAACGTTTGGGCTTTTGCGCGATCCACCCTTATATCGAAAAAAAAAGCGTTAATCTAACAGCTTTAAATTAAAGAGTTTCTGTATAATCAATTTTATCAACGACTTGTGTTTGAATAGGATTAGGGCGTTTTTCGGTTTCTTTGTGAAATGCACCCTTGATCAAAAAGGTAACTGAAAATAATCGAAACGTAGCTCGAGCACACAACAACAACACTATGCGTGGAAACTAGCCAACGAACCGACCAACAGAAACACGCACAAAACAAACGCGGATGAGCGTGAACGGCACGCGAGGCACAAACAAAATTGCACTTTTAATTGCGTTGGTAAATGTTGATTATACTACACGTAGCCTAACGTATACAAAGAGGAGTCGAGTCGTATTATGGCGACTGAAGCAATCCTACTTTTATGAAGGAAACGGTTCCCCCTCTTTCGTTTTAACTATGCCTTTTAATGAATTCCACTCTTAATTGGACTGAATTCCCCGTTTCGTAATAAATGGTCAACTTTTCCCCTCCCTAACATCCGGGGAGACCTTTTCTATCTGAAATCGATTGATTCCCACACTTTTTAATGCACCAACTTTTGTCAACTGCTTGTATATTGCGCACGTTACAAGGCAAAGTTTAGCATTTTAGAACAGTGTTTCAATTTAATGCAGTGAGTCCTCGACTTGAACAAATTCGTAGATACGCAATTGTTTACGTTTCCATTCCAACATATGTCCATAATAAGAACGATCGTTGCGAAGCAAATCTAAACAATGGATTTATTTTCAGACTCAATGTGGTTACCATAGAAACACGGGGTTTACTTCTAGCTAGACCCGTCAATATTATTATTTGACGGGGCTGTACAATTAATTTCAAGTGGTTTTAAGCCTTTATGTTCATTATGATCGGTATTTGTTCCGTTGTTTCGGCGGTTTTCTGCTTGATGCAGAACAAAACAGACGAGCAGTTTGTTTATATATATTTCACTCGTTTGTTTAATCATAGCATTATGGTGACATTATATATGAAGGTGTAAACATGGCATTATGTCTTTAAATACCGCACAAGTATTCATAAGTGAAAAAAGAACATGCTTCGCTTTTCGGCGATTTTCGGTTGTTGTTTTTAAAAGTGTAGAACCTAAACCAACGTATGAGCGGAACATTACTTTATACGAAAATATAAAGTTTGATCGTAACATTATTTGATATTTTCGTTGAATTTCTTACACGATCAATCTCGAGAAATCGAGTCAATATTCTTAGAATGTCCTGCAAGCGTAAGTCAATAAAAATCATAATAAAAAAAAAAGGTGACATAAATCACTAGTAAAGTGGTGACGATAAAAGCGAAAAGCGGCACGTGTAAGATATGCAAATGGCTAACCAATAAGAGACGAACGGGAGTAAGTGAGTACACTCCAAGAACAAGTTTCCTTTTCAATAATTCAACTCGGAGGACTTAAAGGTGCAAGGTGCCTAGTAGGGGGTGGGGGAGCGAGAGGGGAGGAAATGAACTCTTTTGATTTTCTCCTTTTTTATCTATTTATCGGTGTATCTATTCTCCTCCCCCCCCCCCACTATTTCAGTTCCTCCTTCATTTTCTTTCACACTAAATCAATGGCGATCCAAAGCGAAATAAGAATTGGCAAAAGGATTTAACTCACGACAAAGTGAAAGGATTAAAGGACTAAGATGAAGTAAATCTTTCTTTAAGTTGAAATGGCACGTCACATTTTTCAAGACACACTCACCTCCCTTCTCCTCCTCTTATTTTTATTCCCTTTAAAAAAATTGATCCAATTTCTGTTTACAAAGAGAAACATTTTCTTTTGGGCTCCTCTTTGGATATTTTATAAATATTTAAAAAATAATAATTAATTTTTTTTTCTAATTATGAATATATAAAATAAATAATCCAAACTCAAAATTATTGATCATAATTTTTTTTATCGTTTTCTTTAACATTTTTTTTTTTTTAACTTTTTAAAAAACAAAAAAAAAAAAGTTAAGCTTACGTGGATTACGGATGACGGTTTCTGATTGGCGCGTTAAGGGTCGGTGAAGTTTTCAATTTCCGGAAAAGTTGGCTCGTGATTAATTCCGAAAAAAATAAAAACCCGCAAAAAAAAAAAACAAGCAAAGATTAATTTTCATGTTGTATGCGCTCGTGCCATTTCGTTTCCAGATTCCATCATGACCTCGCATCTTCGTCACAACGCCAATACTATCATAACACATATTAGCTACTGTATGATATACATATATATATATGTTCCAAGTAACGTGTCACCAGCAATGATTCTCGATGACATCGTTAGAAAATTATATTAATTACAAAATTATATTTTTAAAATAACGAGTATCTCAACTCAATTATCACGATGACGACATTGAACCATTTCCGAATAAACGGTGAACCCGAACAGTAATTCATGATTCGTTGCTAGCATGACCGTTACCAGATTGTTTCAAATGCTTGTTTCAAAAAGGCTAAAAAATACACTATCATATACTGAAAAAAAAATTTTTATTAACACAAAAATTAATCCAATCATACAATATGCAATAGTAATATGGGGCGATGCACCAAACTACCGTATTCGCAGCGCCCAAACAGCCTATAATAGAATTATCCGTACATTATTTAACTTAAGTATCTACTCTTCAATTACAAAATTCCTGACAACTAGACATTTTCTCACTATAAAAAAAATG
>JAQIWH010000604.1:0-44667 GCA_034695005.1 Cryptops parisi | reverse complement strand
CGAAAAGTTCTGCACCGATTGCTTTCACGTTTGGCCACAACGTTGCATTCGAATAGTCGATCATTTTTATATACGTGGTGTGACAGGTATATAGCACCCCGACACAGCAACACGTGGCAGGGTACAGCTAGTTGTGTATAAACTACTGTACACTATTTCATAGGTACAATGTTAGGCATCAATATAAGCAATTGATTTTTATAAAATTATATTTTATGGAGTATTTTTTTTATTGAATATGAGTTCTATGATTATTAGAATATTGATAATCGTTTAATATATTATTAGATATGCAATAACTTATAGTCAACAATTTACATGGAATGAATACCTGTCATGTATCATACATGATATTTCACTGTTTTTCAACTGAAACGTATCTTTATATTAAAACATTTTAATTCTTGGATTTATTTGGAAACTTCTAGAATCTGAAACACTTCGCAAAATGGTTATACAGTTAATTTTAAAAGTGAAACGAGTGAATATATTTTACCCCCATCTTTTCCTATGTTTTAGCATGGCATTTCTTCGATGCTCTTTTACTGTTTTAAAAATGCATTTGACAAAAAAGTCATAGACAACAAAATTATTTATTTTCGAACGTAGTATGATTCTGTATAAACAAAATTTCAAAATAGTTTAATAAAAATTGCTAATTGACTATTTAAAATAACTAATATAACAATATAGTACAACTACCGCCATTCGTCGTTAGGATAATACAACTGTTTACTTTAATCGCTAATTACAACTATATAATTAACTTTTAGCAACGAACTTTTTATAGTTTTATTTTAACGTACTGGAATATAATTAATTTAATTAAAAATATCCATATTTCATTGACTAGAAATTAATTGATTTTTAATTAATGAATAATTATAGCGCCCTATAAATTGTGGGAGATTATAGAAACAAAAGTCAAATATAAAAATTTGAAGTTTTTTATATAATCTTGTTAATGTGTAAATAATTAGAATTTAACGTTTAAACAGTTTTAACAGTATTAACATACTAAACTAAACACAATATTATGAAAACAACACTATTACATGGTATTATTCCATTATAATACAAATGTTTAAAGAAGCTGTTATGATTATGGTAGAGTATGTGTGATTCAAGAGATGTTTTTAAAACATGGTGGTGGTTTAATGTAAACGTATTGGTACAGTATGTGTAAATATCTCTTTCTGCATTCGTCTGTTTATGATAGTTGACTGACATGATACGGTACACTATCACCGTGTAATTGATTCTCTCATGGATCTTTATATCCGATATTCACTACCGTGAGAAATACTATCATCATGTAAATGAGGTTTTATACCTAAGTAGTAATGCAAATTGGGGGGAATTCATTGCGATGAGGGAGAGAGGAACATTTTATGAACAGTTGTACGTTATTTTAAGTCATACGACAGTGATCATTGTGATTTTCTCCAGCACGCACGTATCTACTAGGTAGTCGCTATGGACAAAAAAGTAGGTTTTGTTGTGTCGAAGCATCCTTATCTCGTTTTGCATTGACTTTCATTAAAATAAAGATTCACTTATTCCAGCCAAAAACTAAGCCTACTTTGCGTGAAGAAACCGAAGACTTGCGGAAGCAAAAAGCTAGATTGGAGCTTCAAAATGCAATTATGAAGGTAGATTGCCATTGTGCTCGAAGAGTTATTCTTCATTATGATGCAAGTGCAGTATTTTTAAAAATGTTAAAAATAGTTACTATTTTATAATGTGGAATATTTTTTTAATTCCATGAAGAAAAATTTGAAGGATATGGGAATAGATCCGACAAAGAAATCTTGATGTAACTCACCAGACTTTTTTAATATTATTTTTTTAACCTAATATTTCGTTATACAATATTGTGCGTCTCGTGTTAGGAGCACAGCAGAATGAAAAGTCAACCAGCAACACATTGCGATATAGACAATGACTGAATGGTATAATTCTACTATACCAATTATCATTATTTTTTTACTAACATGTCATAGCAATACCAATTTTTTTTAAAATTTATTTTCAGGTCAAAAATGCTGTTTGAAGAGCAAAAAGACGCACTGCTATAGTAATTGGTTTTATGATTCAAAATCACCGTTCTTCGACTGTACTATTTTATTTTTTATTGTAGCTGGAAAATGTTCTAAGCGATACTTTTGTAATGTTTTAGTATTCTTTTTTTTATTATTATTATTATCAGAAATAGCCTCAATTTGATTAATCTGGCACAACTATTTCACGAGATATCTTTTCACTTGGACAGCATTTATTTTTATTTGGTCAAATGTGCAATAAATCGTATGCTTTCATTTATTTCATGGAATGTTTTTTTTTTTCATTAAAATCATTACCTAAAATTAAATATTCGTGTTTAATTTTAATAAGTAGTCTGCTGCATTGAAAAAAGCAAAAATTTAAACCGGTTGGCAAATCGTCAACGAACTACGAAGAATCAAGATTTCACTATTAACGTGTATATTTTATTGCAATACGCGGGTGTTAATAAAATAAAGTAAAAATTTTTTATATAGTTAAATTTATGTAATAAATTTCTGTTACAGAATAGTAAAACGTTCCGTGGCCTTGCCGCCCAAGTTCAAAATACGTCATGTGATCCAAATGTGTCTCTGCAGGCTTGCGTTTAACTTTCTCTCTCTTCTCCCACCACCACCTCCGCCATGCGGTGATTCTTCTCACACATTCACACATCATGCTGTTTGAAATGGCGGACGACATAAAGATTTCTCTGGCAGAGGAATTGGAAAAAGCTAAGGAAGTACTTAAAGATGTCGATGAAAATATCAAACGGTTGACAGGCAGAGATCCCAACGAAATGAGGTTCATGTAAGTCATGTTTTCAATGACGTTACGTTAAGATTTTAGGCGGTGGGTGGTGTGTTACTTAGGACATGGGGGGGGGGGGGGGAAACAAGTACTGGGAAAGAAAACAATAGGTGTTTGAAAAAATGTGCCCATTTGGGGATTACTAAATTGAAATGGTTTATCGTTGTATTTTTCAGAGCTCAACAGAGGAGAACGTCCTTAGGAGGAGGAGGAGGAGGCGGCATGGAAGCTAGGGGTAGAGAGCGTCCTATGTTATTAGGCGGGTAAGTTGCTAAACCCGATGATTAACATTCACGACCAAAAACCTACTCGAGGCACTGATTGAAGGAACCTAATGTCTGTTATCCCTATCCCTACTAATATATAAATGCGAAAGTTTGTCTGTATGTTTGTGACTCCACCATGCAAAAACTACTGATCCGATTTAACTTGATTTTTTTTTTGTCAGCATATTAAAGGTCCCAGATAACTTAATATTTTCCATACGCTTCAATGACTAATCTTCGATATTCTTATAAGCTTCGTGGAGTGCGTGTTGTCGCCTGCGCACGATGGTTGGAGACAGCATCGAGTGCGAGCGCAAGTTTGCACTCCACTCTCTGGATTTAATAAACTTTCGGTTAAACCCAAGCTTTTTTGATTCTCGTATTGTTTAATTGTAAACAATTAAATTAGAATGCGAGCGAAGCTGCGGGTACAGCTAGTCAGATCATAATGCAGTCAATTGCATGTTTCTATATACTGGTTGTATGTATAAAATGTACAAAGCTGCATAAATTAAAAATTTTGCATTTTTCCATATGTTGGTTTACATTATCATACAGGTGTATGTTGATGTAAAAGGCATTTACCATACCATCATCTGCACTTGTATTTTGTTGCATTAAATGCACAATATTTTGATTTATATGGTCACAAGCAATAAGAAAGGGTAGATCAAATGATTGTATCAGCACTAAAATTTGTGCAAGTTAAACATTTTAATGAATTTTTTTTTTTTCAATTTTTAAATTTGCACGAATTAATTGGCTATAACTTTGGTTGTAATTTTTTCCAGTCGTCGGAATGAGCCAGGGGCAATCGATGGACCACCTGCCAAAAGGCGAGCCATTGGAGGAGCCTTCGGCAGGTAAACAACTTAATTCACTTTTCATATGACTATATTTTAGAATGCGGTTATGTAAAGTACTATTGTACATGTTTCAACCTATGTTGTCCACGGAGTGTTGGCATGTGGAAACCAATAGGTGCCTTAAAATACCTTCATAAATGGTTGCATTTATTAAAGCGGTGTGCCGTACAATATTGCAATGACTTTTAGACTAGTTTGTCACATGGTCTTGAACTATTGAGTTCATGCTGATCACTATTGACCTGCTACAAACCAATTGGGCCATAATTGTTGTTTGATGTTGAAATCATCATGAACAGCAATAAATAAATAAATAAATCATCTTCAATTCAAAATATTAAAGTGCCATTAAATCACTTAGGTTCACGCAAAGGCAGGACTCCCGCCGATCACGAGGAGAGGACAGTGGAGATGAAGATGATTTACCTCGAAAGGTAGAGCATTTATTAGAGTTCAGAGAATTCATTTATCAGTTCGGACTTGAAACCCTGAATAGCTTTTGTTAACTCTTTATTATGTGTTTCTAATGTAACAGCCCACTGTTCAATCCTCTATCGTTGCTACCCCTAAAGAAGTAAAGACAAGAAAGGATTGTCTGGAAGAGCAAAAACAAGATAGCCGTGGCTTAGCTCGGTGAGTGTAATTCACTAAAATTGTAAAACAACATATATTCTTTTTTATTTCCATAAAATATAGAATTAATGATTTTGATTTTGCAAAAATGCTAGCAATCGTCGAATGTTTGGTCTCCTCTTGGGTACCCTTCAGAAATTTAAGGATGAAGAGACAAAGAAAAAGGATAAGGTAAGAAAAAGAATGATTAAAACATTTACATTTATTCGTAGATTTTATTCTATTCAATGTCTGATAAATCATTTAGGAACAAAAACGAATAGAAATTGAACAAAAGCTGGAAGAAGCTGCTGAAAAGGAACGCGAGACCCTGAAACGGGAGCGTCAGGAGCTTTTTCTGGAACGTCGTCGCCGCCAAGCTGATTTGAGACGATTAGAACATAAGATTGAAGTTGTTAAACAAGTGAGTTAAATTCAATACAAGAAAAAACATTTTCAGCTTATCAATATTTTTTGTCAATATCCTGATAAACCTAAATTTATCCCTGATTTGTTGAATAATTAACCATTTTTTAAAAACTCTGTAACAGCAAGAAGATTGGGAGCAGCATCATCGTCAGTTGATGCAGTTTGCTCAAACGAAGGCCAAGCCTGGCATTTTTTGGAGGCCAGCGAAACACAATGTTTCAACTTTGGAAAAATTAGAAGAATCCCAAAAACGATTAGATGGCAAGTCCTAAGTTGCACATGAGATTTGACAAGCTCCTACATAATGTTGCAGTTGTAGGTGCAATTTTGTAATTTTATTTTATTTTTGCCTTTCTGCAGAGGCAATGGTCATTCGTCGAGCTGAAATGGAAGAAGAACTGCAAGCCATGAACCACAATCGTATTTCTGTTGAAGAACCGACAGAAGTTGTTGACATGGAGGCGGAAGTGGAGGAAGAACCTGTGCTGTTGGCAGAAAATGTAGAAGCCGTGGAAATGATAGCTACAAATGAAATTGAGGTGGAACTACCTAAGGCTATGACGGAACAGGTGGTGGAAGAAGCAACGGAAAATAATGCGGACATGAGCAATGGACAACAGCAGCACTTGCAGACCATGGAACCAACCACGTTGGAACCGTCGCTTGTTAATGTTGATGATGATTCGCCCAAGGAGTCAACCACGCCAAACCCAGGAATCGTGAAAGGCGAAACATGGGATGGTGGCGAAGTTACCAGCGTCACCGAAACTGACGAAACGGAACGGATTTATGATGCCGAGCAAAACCTGACAGAAAAAGAGTTTGAACCTATATACGATTGATTGAATCGACCGTTTGTCGCAGCTTGGGTAATTGTTTAAATTCTTTCACACTGACATGGATTTTTATTTTTGTTATCTGGACAATTGCAAATTGGTAATCACCACGCAGCATTTTTTTTTTTTTAAAGTGAATGTGGATAAGAGATATTGAAAAGTTTCAAGTGTCTATAGTGGTTTGGCAACCTCATAAGGGTAAGTAAAAAAGTTTGACACAACTATTTTTAGTGAAATAGATTTTGAAGGCAGATCTCGTTTTGCTGTTAAGAATTAAATTAACAAAATCTAGTCAGTACAGTTACGTCCTGATGATGAACAACAACTCTTGTTCAGGTAAGTGTCAAGACAAAACAAAACAAAAATTTGTTGCGTGAATTAATGTTTCTTATGCACATTCACTGTCGTGGTCATTTGAAAATTTTTAAATCAACTGTTTTCAAAATTGAGTAAAAATTCCGATGGAAAGTTTCCTCCCGATATTTTGGCTGCTTTGTAAATTCCTTTTCTTTTATTGATTAGTACCACCAAATAATCAATACGAGTTCTATAAAAAGCAGCCATTATTTTTCCACCGGTAAAGTTTTATGAAATCACAGTAAATTTGTTGCCTTACATTTTGTTGGTATCCTTATGATCTGCAATGCTGCAAACATGGGATACGTGTAGCTGTTAGTTAATGACTATTAAATAATTCCATCTTGTCCATGTCTGTTTTTTTATGCAAGTAATCTGAAATTTTTACCACAGTTGTTGAAGTTGTAAAGTACTGCATTAAAATCTTTTAAAGATCAAATGATATACTCGTAGTGTGAGAAAACTTTTAATTCAATGGTCTTTCATAGCAATGGTCTCTTGAGAGATATATGTGTGTGTTAGTTAAGGTGGTACTGTTGCAGTTTCAAGTTAAATGGCATTTTATTAACCATAAACATGTTTGAAGAAGAACCTAATACATAAAAAATGAATTTTTATTATCATTTTATTATTCCAAACTGATTAACAAGGGTTGTGTGCCAACTCTTCAGTTCAAAGAATATCATAGTGATCAATTTTCTTTTGAGCTTAGGAGCAGTGTCTTGTGTTGCAGTCCTTCCACAATTCCACCTTCTGGGAAAATATAATCTTTGTTATTTCTACGTGGATCAATTTCAGTCAAATTAGCATTTGACAGTGCCAACAAATCATATGACCACACCCCTAGGTTATTGCTTTTGCCTTGTTTTGCCAATACATAAAGATTCTGGCTAAAATCTTCAGAAATATTGAACTTGAATTCTTTTCGAGCATGAAACAAATGTGGCAAATGATGATCCTGTTCCAGGTGGTCCATGTTCAGTTCCGTTGGCATGGAATTAAAAAGTTTCCAAAAACCTAACAGTTCAAGCGATAAATTATTAACGGGTCCAGATGTTAGATAGTAGCACGACTTATACTTACCCGTTACAGCTGCCCAATGAGCTTTATGTCCTTTTTTGCAACATGGTTCGTGGTTAAAGTCGGCATCGTAACTAAACAAATTAGAATTATAAATTTAATTTTTTATTTGGATGGATCACTTAAATGGATGTAATAATAGCTTACGGCACAAGTATAGGTTTTCCCTGAGATAGATGCTCCATGATTCTTTCTGGATGAAGATCGTTTCGAACAAGTTCAACTTTGCAGTCCAAAAGCTCTTCTGCAAGATGACCTAGTTGGGAAGCTAACACAACAACATTGACTGCCATTTATGGAATTGCAATAATTAACAACAACACAAAACTTGGAACGAAAGATGCCTCTAAACATTTCTCCCTGAATAGTGAATCCATGCAATCGTCCAAATTTCAAAATTTCGTCAATGGTAGGTATTTGTAACTGCAACGCTTGTGCTGCCATTTGCAGGGCAACCAAACCACATCTGAAATCGAGACAATGGTTTAATGTCATAGCATGTTTTTATCGGAGGGAGATCTTGATATTTAGTCTCATTTACGTTGGTCCATTCTGAATGATGGCGCTTATCGGTTTATAAAGGGACACAATTGTAACACCATGGGGACGTTGTCCAAGGAGTTTTTGACAAGCTCGAGATACCTCTTCCTGAAAAGAAAAAAAAATTAATAAAAATGTGAAAATTCGTACCAGTATATAATAATAAAGTAGTAGGTTACATTACTTCAGCAGAAATGTTGATTGGGTGTTTAATTAAATGTCGTGATACAAGATTGTCTTTGGATGAATTCAAAGTATCCCAGTAACTTGGTAAAGGAGGAGGAGGAGGTGGTGGGGGTGCACTTTGTGTTAGTTGGTTCATTTTTGTCCAGTCTTTGGAAACTTTGAATTGACAAGTTACGGCAGTAGCAGTGTTCTTGAAATTTATTTTACATGAAGAGCCAATCTAAATTTGTCATTCTCAGCGATTTTTTATTTTTAACTCCTCGACTGTCTCCCCTTTAATTGGAATTGAGAGTTCGGTAGTCATGTTTAATGCTTCAAATAGAGGTGTTAGACTTAATTCCAATAATGTATTTTATTGACATGAGTGAATGTATATTTAGCTCTTTTATGAGGAATGTCTTCCATTTACTCCATCGAATTTGGCAGCATCGCCAAACGTTAAGAATAGGAAACAAATAATGGGATGCAGGCGGGTGTCGTCATTGAAAAAAAAAATCCTTTTAAACCACGGTAGATGGTTCTATTCTATTCCGTGCATCCTTTAACGAGGTAATGCTGGTTTTGGAATCGTCATAATGACGTCAGAAGAATGTTAACTAACTAGCTTTGTTTTTAAAATTACTATTAATTAAATTTGTAAAACAACTAATTTTAAATAAAATAAATTATATACCGACTGCTATCAATATATGTATGCCATACTACTGTACAACACCGTGCTTTAAGACTTTCAATGACGTCACATGCAGACGATAGACGTGACGTCATTGTAGTTTCATTTCGTCGCGGGAATGCACTAAACAGAATTGTTCTAAGCGCGATGGCTGAAGTGGAGGAAAAATGTAGATGTCAATGACAGTTTCCGTTCCCCTTTGATTTGGTGATGACGACACACGAGTGTGACAATTCGATTCTATCAAAGTCCAAATTCGATCACCAGAAACATAGTTACAACAACAGACCATTTGTCGTTTGGATGTTTTTAACGGTACAAAGTTGTGTAACTCCGGTGCTGTAATCGTCATCGCCACGGCTTATGTGGGATTCTAAACGAAAGGTGCACGGAATTGAAGTTGCTTCCTTGAGCTGTTAAAATCCAATCATGCCTGGAAGTTTAGCTAAAGATGCTGCCATTCAGATATTTTCTGGAGGATCTGCAGGTATAAACACACGAATAATGAATCATTTATATCCACGTTCCTTAGTGGTTTTTGTTTTCGGTTGTGTAATATTGTATTCCGAGGAAGTTGAAATTACAATTTAAGTACATTTTGCGCTAAATAACATATAACATCATATTTTATTTTACTAAATACAGGATTTGTGGAGGTGTGCATCATGCACCCATTGGATTTAGTGAAGACACGCTTTCAAATTCAAGCTAAAAAAGTTCCTGGTGATCCGGAATATTATAATTCCATTTTAGACTGTTTTCGAAAAATGGTAAAAAATGAAGGGTATGAATACTGTACTGTACTTACTGGACATGATTATCGTGCATTTCTGTTGGTTCACCATCCTATGTGGTGATGACCTCTTTAATCCTGAAGTGCTGGCCTCTAAGAGTCTAGACCATGCTAGATAAACAAGGACTTTTCTGAATACAACTTCAATAAAAATAGGAATTTGGTGTGATAGTAGGTGAACTTTACAACCTCAACACCATTCGAGATAAAAGTAATGTTATCTGTCAGCGAACTGTTTTAGAGATACTAGCTTACTCTACTATTACACTATTATAATTTCTGTTTTCATTCAAATCTTTTTGTCTGAATTATGAAAGTTGGAATTTTTGAAAAATGTACTATTTCGAAGTAGAACATACCACTCTACATATGTAGAATAATATATTTTAATATATCTGACATGAAAACTAACAGATCATGCATGACCTGCTGGATTAAGGAGGCCAACTTATTAATACATTAGTATTCTAACAGCTGACTTTTTCACTAGATTTTTTTCCTTATGGAAGGGCATTCTTCCTCCGATCTTGGTTGAAACACCCAAACGAGCGGTTAAGGTAATTACATTCAGTGTTTTGTTTTATCAATAGCTCAATATTGGCAGCATTCAGTGAACAGAGTTTGTTTCTTTACAGTTTTTCACATTCGAACAATACAAACGATTTTTTTTGTTTGGCGCACCTGCCCCTACTCCAATAGTAAGTTACCTGTGCTTGTTTTAGCTTTATTAAGTATATAAAACTTGGAGCTGTTTAATAATTTTTGTTTGTGTAGACATTTGCGTTGGCTGGGCTTAGTGCTGGCATCACGGAAGCAGTGTTGGTGAATCCGTTTGAAAGAGTTAAGGTTCAAATGCAAGCATCTCGTCATAAGATTGAGAAGGTATAACAAATAACATCATTGCAGGTGCAAAAGTTGACAAACTGAACGTATTGTTCAATTTCAGATGCCTAGCACATGGGCATTTACGCGCCAGATTATACAGGAACATGGTTTTGGTTTTCAAGGACTCAATAAGGGCCTTACGGCTACCATGGCTAGAAATGGCATTTTCAACATGGCTTATTTTGGTTTCTATCACAGTGTTAAGCCACTAGTTCCTCAACCTCGGGTATTTTCATAATGCCGAATCAACTTTGACGCAATTTGAAATTTCTCTTGATAAATATTCCAAAAAAAAAAAAAAAAAAATTACAGGATTCCCGTCTGACTATTGTCAGAAATCTTATGATTGGTTTGCTTAGCGGAATCACGGGATCAATGCTGAACATTCCTTTTGACGTTGCAAAGTCCCGCATTCAAGGACCACAGCCCATTCCAGGTGAAATCAAGTATCGTACTGCGTTAGGATCAATAGCTACCGTCTACAAAGAGGAAGGGTAAGCAGCCTTTGGTGAAAGATTCAAAACTTGTTTTAACCTGGCAGGCGTTATTTGGTTGCTGCATTTTTAATTTCGGTGTTTTGTAGGTTTTATGCATTATACAAAGGTTTTGTGCCAAAGGTTCTACGCTTAGGACCAGGTGAGACAATTATTGCTTGTTATTTGTTTACAATTGCATCATTACTCAGGGTGTGTCTTAACATCATTAACCGACAATCTTTTCATCATCAGGTGGTGCCATCATGTTTGTTGTTTACGAACATGTGTCTGATTTTTTGAAACGAAAGTTTCCCGATTAGATAGTATAGATAACCAGTTGTATGAGCGAGTGAGGAACATATTGATTTTTTCATTTTGAATGATATTATTGTACATTATGGATGTACATATTGCTTGGCTAACAATTGTTTTTTGCTTTTATTTTTTGATTATTTTTTAAAGTTTATAAATTATCTATTTTTACTGCTTTTATAAAGACAAGTTTACTACAAAATTCTCAAAAACATTTCTGAAATTCCTTGAAAAAAAAATACTTGCCTAGTCATTTGCTAGGGAGATTTTTGATTAAAACTTTTAGGATGAAAACGGTGATTTACACTGCTAAAAATATCAATGCAACGTTGAACAAAATTGTTATTTTTTTTTTGTTTGTTAAAAAAACAAAAAAGTTATGTTCATATTGTGCATTTTTTGCTATTTTGTTGGGCTTCTGTTTCATTCCAACTTTTCCATTCTCACGCTTAACTTGATTTATATTTTTTTACTAACACTACCTTACTACTTTAATTACCAGATTATTTTGATTTTGTTTAAGTTTGATTGCGATTCCAGTTTGCTCGACAGCACAACCCAATGCAATCCTAACTATACTAGTATGCTCAGATTGACCAGTACCATAACCATAACCTCGGGTTATTGTTAAGTCATCCTATAACCTCGGTGTTAGTGAACCTATTTTAGTCCTAAAGCATGCAAAATAATATGATTTTAGGGTTTATTGTGTTTCTCTAGTTGTTGAAGTGAAAAGTTTTAAGTTGCAGAAGTTTAAAAATGTTAGTTTATTCACATTCTTTATTATTCCATAGTTTTATCGATCAGGTGGTGTATTTATCTTGTGTCATCTAATCAGCGTAACACATTAAACTTAATTTTGCATTAGTGCAATATCATCAGCACAGGTGTATAAAAACTAATAAAATAAAAGGTAGAAGTGCAAATTAAAAATGGTTTTATTACATTACAATTGATTGTATGGATGTTAGGGGGGGTTGCTTTATTGTTATATTTAATAATTATTCCTATCTGGATATTGAGTTAGAAAAGTACGTAAGTAGATGTCAGTTTCGATTTATAAGTAGTTTCGGAATTAATTTATGATATTTGTCGCAAGAGCGCGCTACATTCGTTTAAATGACGCGCGAAAGTTGGATGTGGTTAAGACTGATATTTTTTTCTGCATCACGATTGATTGAAATGAAATATTCACTTCAAATACAACTGTCTTATGCAATCCAAATCCAGGCGACAAAAGTGTCACTACTATCTAGGACAATGTCGAATGGAGAACGACAACTGCAGCAGTGTTCACATTTAAGTTGGGTCACTTCATTTCATATTTCATTAGTGTTTTCAAGTTGTGTGTTGACACAGGCAGTGGATGACATCAGCTTACACGCCAAAACAGTGAGTGGCTTGGTATACATTATATTCTATACATTATTATTCATAAGTATTAGTCTGTTTCTAAGGTGTGGGGTATCCCCAACTGTCAATTATTCCAACACAAAAGTGTTGGACTGGCACGTTTGACTGGTCACTAAATACAAGTTCAATCCATTTATTGAGAGTCCAGTCCAGTCAACTGTTTTGACACATACAAGTCTTTTTTTTTTCCGAACAGTTAGTAAATATTTTTTTGTTGATTGCGCATGATCTGATATCCAACACCACCCAGGTATACAGTACATATAACTTTTCCAGCTGTCTGTTGAATGAGAAACCGATGTCGTGTTAATTATGGATAATTTTGACGCAATGTTCCAGACTGTCATATGTCTATCCTTACATACAATCGCTTTTATAACTGCTATCATGAGGATTTGATAATAAGTTTTGTAACTGCGGCTGCAACGGATCCACTTTCACGCATTGTTTCAAAATTCAACTCGCCCTATCCTAATTTGCTTTCTGTTGGCAAATTTTTTTTTGCCAACATGTCATCGCATTGTGATCTTCTAGGAAACTTCACAAGTTTCTCCCATTTTTTGTGTAGTTGCATCTCAACGACTAAATGAATTTAGTATTGCTCTTCAGTGACATAATTTACGTGCATTAATAAAAAACAAACTCAGGAATAAAGACTAAAACTATAAAATAAGCACTGCCCTGTAAAAGATAATTTGTGTATCCGTAGAGAAAATCCATTGTTGTGTGAGAGCTCGTTAAGTTTATTCCAAAATTTCGATAGTTTTTTTGTCCAGTTACAACAGCGTTTGTGTAACAAAAATGACTTCTATTTTTCCGAATTAATGTGTTTAATATTTTTCGTGACACTTCTGCAACCCTTTATCTTCAAAATTCTGTAAAAAAGAACTGCATAACTAACTAAGTCCACACGTTTTTATATTTCAACATTTTTGTGCTGGATGAGGTGAAAGCTAGGGATATCCCAAACTTTAGAAATTGACTGTATACATATGAAACAAATGTGCAGTATTATAATTAGAAAATAAAATGCAATAAGATAAATAAAACCGCAGGTAGACAGTAAAACGAAGGGTACTTTTCTGTTATAGCCAGATCCGTCTGATGTTGCTATTTGCTTGTACTTGGTGATGGGTTTATTTTGCATGTTAGATTAGGAAAACAAAATATCATACATTTAATACGTTCTTGGTTTTCCTAACCTAACCTGCAAAATAACCCGTACAAAGCAAATAGCAACATTAGACTGGGCCTGGCTATAACAGGAAAGTACCAAACGAAGTAGTTTCGTTTCTAATTTCATGTGCAAGAGAAAGGTTAAACCCTCTCCTCCCCCCAAGCTACCTGCTGATAATGACCCGTTGCGAAATCAGGTGCTTTTCCGCTTCCCGAGAAGCCGCTTGTGGCGCTAGCGATTAGGATAGAGTTTCTTGGAAAAAACAAACACAACATTAGTTTTTTGACTAATTATAAATTATGAAGTGTTGTATTGTTTAACTAACAAACTGGCATCTAGTCTAGTTTCATAAACACTGGCTTAGGTGAGTTACCAACAACACAACTCTATGTTTAATCGCTAGCGCCACAAGCAGCTGTTTTTGGAAAGCGGCAAATACCTAAAATTACAGCATTTGATAAAATTCGGAAAAGGTTGACAGGTTTTTCAAATCCAACCGAAAGTTTCTATTAACCTAACCTCGTGATCTGTCATTCTCACCCTGATTCAATTACAGTTGATCGAGTACACACACCACTGCTTGCAGAAGTGCCACAAACGGTGGCTCTTAGCCAAGCAAGGTCCAGTTATCATGATTTATATTAAAAATATGTGTCGATGATTGTTTTTATGTGTTACCCCTCCCCCAAACGAGGTTTGCATACGCGCCTGAGCTGGTAAATCATTGACATAGCATTATTGCACTGTCTGTCTTCAGTCTGATTCGAGTGCCTATTACAATTGTTGAACAATATTGTGAGCTGCTGTTGGTTTTATTGGTGATTGTAACCTTTTATTATTAAAGATCGGTTGGCCTTGGCGGTTTAAGGAGGGTTAACATTGACCTTTTTGAGCACGTTTTATGATTAGTTCCTGATATTTACAAACAAAGCTGAATTTTGAACTTAGACATAGCCCGTGGGACATTTTGATCTATTAAATTTTGACGGATTCATGTCGTGTCGTTTGGAAGACATTGACACGTCAAGTTGATGTTTTGTTAATGCTTTCTTATAGAAATTTTGCTTAGTAAAATGCTATGATAATACAGCCAAAGGTACAGAATTCTTATAGCAATAACTATATACTGTATATGTTATGTATAGTTCACTACATACATAACATATACTGTATGTCGTATAATTATATTATAGTTCTAGCCTACCTATACTTCATCTGAAAATGAGTAAGGTGAAGCAGTCACGAACCAGTCATGGTTGCGAGTTTTAAACCACTATAGTTGGCTACAGAAAGTGTCTGGGCAAGCACTTATTGTTGTAAATCCGAACACAAATCAACAAAAATAAGTTTCCACGTGTTGATTTTAAATTGTTTCAATTAATAAATTTAGTTCGCTAACATAAGAGCAGTATCATTCCACGTTGAAAGGTTATCCAATATTTTTCTAAATTACTTGTTTTTATTATGAGTATGACCGTACCATAAAGTTCACAAGACCATCTAGCTTTTTGGTTACCGTTTAGTATTTAGAGTATGCCACTGTTACCGATACTAATTTTAGTAGCTTCAATGGCATGGTTAGTCATCGTGTTACTGTGCTAGTGTTGTAAGCATTGGATATTTCAGGGGTGCTACCCTAGCTATACTCTATCCCAAATTAGCTGGCACAGAATTGCTGGCACAATTATGAAGAAGCTAAATGAATCAGCCAATGGTTGACGAGCGTACCTCTCACACGTTTCAGTTGCTGTGTGATCAGTGGTCACACAGTGATCACCTAGCTCGCCCCTTGACTGCCTCAAGCTAATTCTGTGTCAGCTTATGTGAACTGGAGTATAGCTATAATGTAATGTAATATGTTAGTGTTGTTTCAATGCAGTGAAAATCTTCACCTTGTTCGATCGATTAAAAAGTTCGGATTGCATTCCGTATTGACTGCTCACACGAATTAAGTGTACCCATATTCCAGGAAATATTTGTACTTTTTAATTATACGAGTAGAATTTAGCATGAAATGATACGGATACACTAACACTTTCGAATAACTGCGAGTAGGCATTCACATGTTTGCAGTGTGTTTTGTTTTAGATAAACTACGGCATTCACAAAATGCTCGCTGTCAACTTCGCTGTAGTATATCAATGCTAATTCAATATGTGGACTAATAAAAGGAGATTTTTCGTCACAATTGAAACCGGGCACTGGCCAAAGTCGAAGCATAGATTTAATTAAGCTTTCAAATGCATTAGAGCTGCCAAAAACATGAATAACAACTGCATAACGCTTGCTAATAGGTGCCACACTTAAATAAACAGAAATAAAACAACGAATCTACTACTGCCCGTTTGTTTTTAAAGAGCGAAACGACGAACTTGGAGGTCTTCCTGTAAAATTTAAAGCGACGAAAGTCGAGGTATGCCTGTACAGTACACTGGAAGACGATGATGTGGAAAACTGTTTACGGTTTTCCACCTGGCTTCTAAATTGTTGGGTCCAAAAAAATACCTTCATCGACCTTCCCGAGTTGAATAAATAGTTGAAATAGTTGTACATCTCGAACAATACAATTTCCTTCGTTTGAACGTTTGTCTCAAATTTCGTTTTCATAACAATAGTAGCCTAGTACTGTGAGCTTAAGTGAAATTATCAATGACTTCAAAACTTAGCTACAGTTCATTATTTAGATAAAGAATTTTTCCCGTCATTTTTATGACATTTTAGTCCATTTTAAAAGATTCTTACGTTGATGTTTATTGCTTTGTTAAAAATGTATTAATGGAATTCACCTTCTACCGAATCAAAAACACTTGAATTTATCATACCGATAATAACCAGTATCCTGACAAAATTCCATTTTCGTTTGAACGTCTTTCATTTATTTGCCTGCCTAACGATTGAACTAGTTGTACACGTGCCAATGCACGTGTTGTTATATAATGCACCTAGACTCAGGTTTGCACCTGTGATGTGATGTGATGAAAAAAAATTAAAATTGACAACTTCGAGTCGTCAGTTTAGACGATTTGGCGACATTTTGGTCTACTCGAGGAATTCCTTTCTTATAACGTGGTATTTGTCATACGCTGGTTTAATTGTCCCCGTTTTTCAATGTTTTTTTCTGTGGGATACTGAAGTGCATAGCACGATAGCCTCTGTGACGCAGGTGCGAAAGCTTAACTTCTCTAATAAAAAATAGATCGATTGATACGAGTAAAGATTTGTAGTTAGCGAGCGAAAAAAGTTAGTCCATCATAACTAACTTTATTGATAATGATTTCAATTATAGAGAAGCTCATTTTTTGTCTTTGAAATGCTAAGTGGGCTGTTTCCGAAACTTAACTGCACAGAGCTCGTTAATGAAATAGCCTACATATAATATTGAAACTCTTATTTTTACTGGCGTCATGATAGTGATCTCACGTTTCTTCATCCTAATGACTGCACTTTTTTCTCAAAGATATCACACAGAGGGGGTTATGACTTGTAGTCGAATACGATCTCCGTTTCCTTTCGAAATCTACAAGGAGAATCCGATGAAAAAAAAGGGTGTCATAAATTTGGAGCATTACGAGGGATGAGTTAAATAGTCTGGTGATTTATGATGAGCTTTGTAAAAAAACGGTATTCGGTTTGCGGGTTTCTTTGAAAGTGTGCCGAGAGTGCAGGTGGTGCGTGGGTGACATCAAACGCGAGTGAGAAGCCGACTTGGGGCTGTTCTCGTCGTTGTCGTAGCACCACGTATAGATAGTCGTGTAGAAGAAGTCGAAATTGTAGCAGCGAGTAGTACAACATACATACGACTCGACGGGCCATTGGCGCCCAATGGATGAGGCGTTGCCGTCTTAGTACGCTTGGCAAGCCAACCATGGCCACCACTGCACGTGAGAATGTCTCGCCGAATGACACGCTGCGGAAATCAGTCGAAAGGACGGCTACCGTATTTAGCGGGTGATCGATGGTACAGGATGGATGCTACAAACATTTCTTGAATTCAATGTTCTGTGCTTATTTTTATAAATTTCAAGGGATGCTTAAATCCAAGAATTGTCTTTCAATAGCGGATGTTCGATTTTACAGGGTGGTACGCAGTTATCCCACGTGGATGTTTTGTTACCAATCTTTTAAGTTCAAGCAGTGCTTATGTTAAAAATAAATGTAATAAACTATAATTAAACATTTAAAATGCAAATACAACACTGAGTGGAAACATCAAAATGATTTATTTTAAAGAAAAATTTCAGTAATCTCGGCGTCATTGCAGTTGTTGCTCGGTTAATTTAAATACGAATTCAAAGATGCATAATAACTAGGAATTTCACTGCATAGCATGAGTGACCTGCAGAGAAGCTGTTGTAAGGCAGGGTGCCTTTTATTGTCTATTGTTGTACGGTATCAATTTTTATTTCGGTTGGAAATACATGAAACAAGTGGATTCTGACTAAAGGAGATTGTGGCTATAACTTTTTAAATATGACTCGATACCTACGACGACGCCTTGTTTAAAATTTAACAATGGGATTTTTGACTTTGAAAATTGATTTCAAAGTCAATGAAAATAACACATTAGAAAGGCCCCTTCATAGGCAAACAATGTTTGTCTAACACTCTAACACATTCGTCACATGATTTGTTTTTATAATATTGGGTTGTGTCACGATAAATGACTCGCCCTTTAAAGTTAAATGTGTTCTGTTTACTTTAATATCTATTTTTCTGGTGATAGATTTTTATTAGTTATAAAATTTAAATCCTTATAATACATATAATGTATTTACGGCTACCATAGTACGAATAGTGCGATAAAAGTTCGATTAAATCAAGTCATTTAAACTGCGTTTCTGATAATCTTTTTACAATCACGTTATTACTGAAACAAACACGTGAAAATGTAGTTTTGGATGAAATAGGTTAGAAGTTTATTTGTATGGATTGTTACTATACGAATGGCTGCTCATATAATGAGGTAGTACAGTACACTCTCAAGTAGTTAGTGAACTATTATATAGTATAAGAAAAAAGCATTTGTCTTTGTGTACAACAATGTGTGTGGTGGCTTAAAATGTAGGTCTAGTGTCAACAAACACTTTTCGAGGAAAAACGGACGCTTCGTGTGACAAAAATCTCGGAATGGACCGCCTAAATTGGATATAACAAAACCTTCTACCACCCAGCTTATGTTTAGAATTTCAGCTCTGTAGATCATCGAGAACTTACCAAAAAACAAAAAAAAAAAAAAAAAAAGAGCTCAACGATGTTGAACAACTTCGACCTCAGAGTAAGTTTAAAAAAAAAAGTTTAAAAAAGTGGAGCGAGTCTGTACTTTTAGTGGAAGACCCTTGTTTTGTTGTTGTTGTATTTTTTTCAATCGAATTCGAATAGCGTGAATGGAATTTGTTTATTTGTAGAAGAAAAAAGTAGCTGGAGTTTTGGCGAGTTTGTTGTTTCTTTCATGTTGGATCGCAACTTGATGCTGTAAACATTTATTTTTGAGATTAGCATCGGTCGGTGTGGACGTCTGACGCAATTGCAATCTGGCAACTTCTCTTCTTTCTAATTCAATCCGATCATCGAATAGAAAGAAATCAGAAATTCGCTTCAACACACCCAGACGTTCGCTAGACGACACTCGCAACTATTTCATTTTCTTCAAATTGTAATTTTTCTTGAGCCAATCTTCCGGTTCGGCCTTCTTCTTCTACTACTACATCATCATCATCATCATCATCATCATCATCATCGTTTTCATCCCTCTTCATATTTTTTTCTACATCTTCTTTCCGCCATCTTTTTCGCTCGGTTGGCATCGAATAGGGCTTCATTGTCAAGCCTCTACTTCCCCCTTTAAAGAAGAGAAAGTAGCGGTCTCTTTGCCAACTGCTGACATTATTTGCCTTATCAAAGCCAACCACAACACAACCGTATACTGTTAATCATTGAAAAAAAAAGAAGCTGCTTATCTGTTACAGAATGATACTATGTTGGATGTACGTACGCGTGTAAGAGTGCTGTGGTATTGGGTGTTTATGTAAAAAGTAAGGTGAACAACAGAGATCATAGTTGTTAGTTGAAATTCCACGCGTTGATACGGTGTTAAATGAGAACAACGTAGCGTGTCGAGTGTTAATAAGCGTTACGAATGAACAATAAAAAAATGTGACAAAAAGAACTGATTAAAAGAAATGTCGAGAACATTTAAATTTCAAGAAGATGACGATCGAAGAAATACGAGTCTGGGTTTGTCGGGAGTTTTGGTAGTATGTGCTGACGTAGGGTCTTTATTTTGTTAGTTCTGTTGATGAGTATTGTATTTAGTTTTTTCAAAGTGAATTGGAGCGATTTGGGTGACACGTTACCGTCACAAAATTTGAAAACGTAGTACGTCACTTTTCATTCGATGTGACCTTTCTTTAACTTGGCAATTCCGCATTCTAAACAAAGAAACTTATCGCGTACCCATTCGATTTGTTTTGCTTGTTCTGGTTTGTTAAAGCAGATACGACTCAATCGCTGGAACGTTATAGGATACCCTTAATCCTTTCGTGCCGAATGTCTTGGCTCATAAAGACCAGATTGAATCTTTGGTACATTTTCAAAAAAGAAAAACGTTGCTAATCGTTAGGGCGAAGGGGAAGGAAGTCATGTTGGTGGAGTTTATCGTTTCTTCATTCCTCATGAGTGGAGCAGTTGTTCTCGTTGCGGAATTTGATAAGACACGACCATCTTACTCGTTTGAACTTTTTCGAGTAACGTTGAGGGCCACCATTATCAAAGTCGGACCAACCGCACTCGTCCAACTTCGGCCACCCATATAATGAGGATGTTATTGCTAATTGTTAGTGTACTTTACATACACGACCTCATCGATGTTAACTTTGTTGACCAACTAATGTTTATAAGAATGTCACGAGTGTCGAATTTTCTTCGGAAGTATTCCCACAAACGGATATGCCGAAAACATCGAGATTATAGCTTCCTTTTTTTTTCGTAAGAAAATTCATTAAAGGTAAACAAATTGAAAACCTCCCGTAAGCCGATCGTCGAAAAAAAAGCGGGATACTACTGTATATAGTCTACACTGAAACCTTCTATAACGACCTACTGTCGTAATGAGATTTCACGCAAGAGCGGTTTCAAGAGTGAAATTGCTCTTTTTACAACGAGCACTGTTCAATGACGCAGTGCAATGGAGAAGTTTGTCGACCGTCACTTGACAACTTCGTGATGATCGTACGTATCCCTGTGCCCAACAAACCTATACGTGATGTTTTCATTTTTTAAACAAGTTAGTAAATTCTAACTGAAGGCTTGCTCGGAATAACGTTGTATGTTACAAAAATATTATTATTCTCAATATTATTTTCCATAATATCGAGATTATTATGGAACACTGTGCTGTTCAATAGACAAACTCATACCTGCCTAAAACATACCTATATCACATCGAAATTGGGCATCAAATAGGTGACAATCAATGTGTTGCTGAATACTTCTTTTGCCATTTACTCAAAACTATGAATTGTTACATGCAACGTTATTCCGGGCAAGTCTTCAACTAATAATAATCTATGCTCTCTAAAGTAAGTGAAAGAAAGAAAAAATGTTGAATTTAAAATAAACATTATTGGCAAATAGACTGGGAAGAAAGTGGGTGTACTTTCTAAATCACACGTGTTAAACTGCATTCACTATGTGAACTATATATGAAATCATTTTAATGTACAATATTATAAAAAGTGTCAGGAGGGAGGGGTGTTGTTCATGTACCATTTTACCTTATAAAGTGCTTAATTTGCCACAATAAGCGCCTAAACAACCAGGTCGTGCCTGCACAGATTAAACAGCTTATTTTATTGTATGATGCTCGACTTATTTTATACATACATATTTATATATTTGGTTTAAAGTCTAATTATATTGAAATATGTCGTTTGTAAACATTAAATTTTGTATCTGTAAATGAATTGGAAAATTGTGCCTACTTTTTATATATTGATTCGTGAGGTTGTGAGCCGTGGTCTATGTATGAGGTTTTCGATGATGAGTGAAACTATGACAACTGGGTTTTTTGACCGCATGTTCAGGTATTGCCAATGGCAAACTCTAATAATAAAGTAGGAATACTTTCAAGTTGACGGAATTGAGTTTTTTGTGCCACGTGTGTTTGCCGCAACATTGACGTCGCTTCACGGATTGTTGGCGTTCTTTCCACTTTTTCTTTTTGCTTCGTCGTTCGCGTGTGATTTGTATCATCTTATCGGTCATAAAGTAAGGAAAAAAAGTGTACCACATATCGATGTTGTTCGTAAAGAGAGCTTTCTTCGTCTTCTTCAACTGAAAGCAACCTGTCGTTTGTTTTCATCGATTGACGTCATCCACGTCGTGATTACACGGGTCACGTGAATTAAGGTTGGGTGTATTTGTTAATTTTCGGTTAAATCCATAAATCATTCTTTTTTTTTGTCTTGTTGTTTGGATCAGGTAACTTAGCTCGTTCACAGACGGTTAAGTTTTTTCGACTTGGCAAATCTCCCACAGCAGTCGTTCAGAAAGTAGCGAAATAATTCGGCCTTAACTGAAAATGAATCACGTGGTTTCTCTGCCGAATATAAGCGAGTGACTAGGTTCTAGTCTAGCCTTACAAAGCCATTTCGAACCGGAATGCCAACTATGCTATTGAATCACCATTAAAGCTAAACCTATTGTGAAATGACGTAAACCAAGATCGATAAGAAATACTTCTTCTTATATCCGATTGTTTTTTAAGCTAGTACTACAACAGATGTCCAATTTACTTTTCAGATTAGTCAAATGTTTTTTAACGATTTCATATTTCATACAGTTTATTATCATTAGAAAAAAATGTATGTAAAATTTTCTTATATATACCGTACGTAGTGTACACGTACAAGTACCACGTATTTTTCTTATATTTTGGACCATGGGCATTACGAAAAATAGAAAAATCGTAATGGATAAAAGGAATAACAACTCAATAATAATAATAAAAATAATAATAATAATAATAGCGGTCGTTGTGGTAAACCCCGACACGATGTAACACGTGTTGGAATTCCTTTATTTTTCGGTTTTATCATAGCTAACGGTTAAGCCATGGATTTAATCACCCCTCTTCCATCATCACCGATCGATAGAAAATAGTGGCTGAAATGGGGGAAAAAGGGGGGAGTCTGAGAAAGGGTTGGTTTAGAATGTCCAAGAAATCATCAGCTCTTAAAAATAGGTGTTCCGTAATAAGAAGGGGTTTCGGAACAGTGACGATCGTGGGTTGGCGCGTGTTGAAGCATTTCGATCACGCTCGGAATGACCGCTGATGGATGGCGATGCTCGCTTGTCGTTCGGCTTGTTGGCAGCAGACAGACGACACAACGAGTCACGTGACGACGACATTCATCAACCCTCATCACTCGCCACTAAAGGCACCACATACACTGTCTCCACATAATAGTTTTTTGCCGATTGCCTTGTCTGTTGTTGAAAACGGGGCGTCCTCGGACCATTGGCCCGTTGTTCATAATAATCGATTATGTGACGATGTGCCCGAACCGAACACTAATTATCGAAAAATCAATAAATTGCTAACTAAAACGTAATGGATATGGAAAATCTATTTACATGAGATATCACGAGAGTTGATTTTTATAAATCCTACTTATAACCGATTCGAGTCATCAAGTGAGGACGAACTTGAGTAGAATACACGAGTGGTGGTGCCCTATCGATAGCTTATTCCCACGACAAGAGACTGTCCAGAATGTCACTTAACTGGGCAACAGTTCATCTTTCCCCATGCCTCTTTCGGTGGACGAGTTTTGTAGTTTAGGAGAAAGACAACGGCGAAAAGGCAACTGGTGTTGTTTTCTTCTTTCCCCTTCTTTGTCATACATTAGAGCATGTACTCCATTTTCCCCCACCCACCCACGGGCCTTGTTTTTCGTGACACTCCGCTTCACTTTACTCGTTCAATGTCATGCAACTGAAGCGTGTTGGCGGTGAAAAACCTTTTTTCCCCGGTGGTCTTTGTGGTGGGTATTTGCGGAGGAGGAGACACTTTTCCACACACACACACATACTCCCCTTGTCCTCTACTCATCTCTCCCCCCAATCACCCTTCCCCTCCCCTGTTCGGTCCAATTCGCCTTTTTTCCCACCTGGAAACTGTGACCGTTCGCTCGCGCAAACGAAATCAAAACCTGAGCAAACGCGAAACCAAGTTTGTGGCTTCGCAACAATGGAACAACATTGCGGAAGACACTTTGTTACCCCCAGATGACACAGCTGGACGATTGAAACGTTGACAAACTGACTTGTTTTGGAACCAACGTTTAGAGCAGGAAATGATTTTAAAAATCTAACAATCACTTTCTAGGAGTAGGCTACTTACTCTTTGATCGATATTTTTAAAATAGTTATTCTTGTCATTACAATATGTTACCTTTAGATAATTGAAGGGCCTTACGTGAAAGGGTGTTAAGTAACATTTTTACAATTTCGAGGAAACTCCTTTAAAGATGTGAATTTGCCTTGCCGTCTGTGGGCTACTTCACACTTCTTGCGCTAATATGTTTGTTGACACATTGATAAACGACCAAAAATGTTTCTAGGTAATTTTTGACAAAGTTACTTAACACCCTTTTACCACCAGGTCCTTCAATTGATGTTGGCGTTTTTTCAAGATGTAGTGACATTTCAATGGATAGATAGATTAATTCGATGTACAGTAGTCTGATTGGCAAGTTCAGATCGTGATGTGAAATCGTAGTGACACGTCGGAATTCCATTTTAAAAATCGTGTACGTTATTAAGATAGTGGTGGGGAACAACACGTAACTAAAAAGTAAACCAAACCCTACTTGAGACCTTTCGAGTGAAGTGGTCTGACTGAGCAGCTACCGCGTTTTAACTTCTTCGGTGTAACGTGACACTACTCCATCGTGTCATCGAGAATGGGTGGGTGGGTATTCGAACCCTAACGAAATAGACATCATGTGATTTATGACGTCAAGATTTTAATTAATTCTTTTTTTTTTTGAAACAATGGCGTCGTAAGCTACACGTGCACTCGGAGGCGTGGTCGCATTTTGCGGGCAGCTGCGCTTTTCGTGAACCGAACCCTTAACGCCGCTTAATCCTTTCTGGTTGTAGATCCGAGTTATGTATTCATAACTTGTTATGAATTCGCTAAAGCAGTCTCATAAATCTAAAGACACGTTAGTTATGACGTAATTGGAGGTTTCCGTGTGAAGGGATTAAAGGATTAGAGCGGATAAAGTGAGGCCGAATAGAATTGATGTTTCATTTATGACGCCGAATATAAGGGAGATGTTAATTGCTAATCTAACTGCAAGCTGCATTATCATTTGTAGAAAAAGAAGCGATTTCTAAAAGTATATCCGTGTGTTATTTACCGATACACTGACTACTTAATCGTTAAATTCAGTACGAACGAAGTAAATACATTTTCACGATATGGTTGGGCTGAGACAAAACGCAAGTTGTAACATCGTCACTTAAGTCTATGTTTTGACAAGTGGGACGAAATGGCATTTGTCCGTGTGTGAGTGCGGATGTAACGCGATAACTTGCGAACGGTTCAATGAATTTACTTCAAACTTGCACAAGTTTTTCATAAGGGCTAAACTCACATTGAGTTCAATTTTGGTTGCAATCACATTAATTTTTTGTAATGTTTTTTTATCGGAGTGAGGTCTGCTGTTCACAGAACTACTAGTAGTATGTTAATTGTTAAGTACCGTATCGTCCCCAGTGGTTGAATAGAAGTGACCAGATTTGTTACTATTGATGTTAGTTAAAAAGTCTAAAATTGGTCAACACTGAAGATGCTTCAAGGATATAAGCCGTTATCCCGGCTTATACAATAGCCAATAGTCGTTATCCTTTCAATGTCATTCTTTTGGAATACGCTGCCTCTCTCCGTATAATAAGCGTTTTCAACCTGAGGTGCTGGCATGACACCCCAAGGGGTGCAGTGCAAGATGCAATTTTAGGAAGAGCGACACAAAGCAGATTTGCGGATCGGAGCTAGAAAGAAAGTGCCATTTTATTTTCTGAAGGGTCATTGTTTTCAATAAATCGTTTTCATCCACTTTTTCTTTAACTTCACTTTGAGCCAAAGTTTGTAAGATGTGAAAAATGAAAGAAAAAGATTCGGAAGACTGTTTTGGATTTCAACGATTATAGCACATGCAACAATGCACTACATACGTATAACAGTCTCACAAGTGATAGGTAAACGCACGTTTTTAAGGCCTCACTATTCTTTTGTAGACATGTTTGCTTGGATTTGGAACTGATTTAATGTTTTTTTGTTTTTTTTGGCATTGAGTTTTGGTTTAAACAGTATGGTGTATTGTTGAGTTGTACTGTTGGCGTTGTTGTGGAACAGTAATAATAAAAACTAGTTGGCATGGTATATGAATTGTTGCATTTGTTATTGTTGAAATCTGAAAAAAAAGGTTCCCAAATGTTTTCTTTCACTCATTCACTCGCCCGTCTGTCTGTCCAACCTACCATTGTACTCAAAGTGAAGTTATGAAAAAGTGGGTAAAAAGAGTGGGGTTTTAAAAAACACGTTTTTTATACGCTTCATATTGGCTTCACTTGCAAGTGAGGTACAAAGACGTGAGTTGAGTTGTGAACTGTGAACACATGAAAATAGCACCAAAGGAAAAAGAATTTCAGAAAATTTTAATTGTTTGTTTCGCTTTTACGAAACATTTAATTGTTTATTACCCCAGAAAACTGGACGGAAGTAGGCTACCACGATCTTCTCCCTGAATTGATGGCTGCTTTACTGCAATACTATTGCAACATACTTTACTGCAATACTACTACATACAGTCGTTATTTCAAACTTCAAAATTTAAAAAGCTTTCCCAATGCATCGACAATCTATAAAGCGTATGCTTAACAAGATGCAATTTCTTAAACAATTAATAATCTGACTTCAATAAGACAAAAACAGTTACGGTATTATGTCTCGAATAGGGTGTCGTTTTTTTTTAGCAAACGCATTGCAAAATTTTGTGGGATCATCCGAGAGGAATTCCAAGTCGATTCTCAAAGTTCAGTCCCAGTCGGACCAGCAGTTTCTGAGTAACCGATGTAGGCCTACATACAGGTACATAACAAATATTTTAAAAATTTACATACGCATTGAATGGTTAATCTCCTCTATTTTGAAGTCGGTTAAAATATCCTTTCTAATGTAGCGGCACTTAAATTATTGTATCTTGTTATTATACGCTTTTTATGAGCTTCATTTGTGAGTGAGTGAGCTGTGTGTTAGGCGGGGCTGTAAATTAATTGAATCATAAGTGAGATGTTGCCTGGCAACAGGAGTAAAGCTTTCCCGTCATTGTTGACTGGCATCTCTCTTGTCATACTATATACAGCGTGTTCTTAAACATGAGTTTCTAATGTAGGCCTACTTTCCTTGTAAGTCCGGTCGCAGTAGAGTGTTAATTATAATATCCGACAGACAGGCCATGTCATCCTGTGAATGCAGTGTTTTGCATGGGCTTAATTTGATTGACTAAAGTCACTACTGTACCTTATGACAGTGAAACTTTTTTTATATGTTCTTGTTCATTGAAAAGAGAAAAAACTTTGAAGCAGACTTATGATTACCCGATTGTCTCTCAGTTCTGTTTGACCGAACAACCGAGACTACTACAAATTGTCAATTCAAAATAGAAAATGTAAAACCGCAACAGCTTGATAGGGTGTCAGTCAACCAATTTTAACGTTCATTAACTAGTGTCGTTTAATAAGTTGGTTAATTTTAGGCGTTAGCTATAGGGGTAAAACTACTTCACCTACCTAGCAGCATTGAGTCAACTGTTTGGAAACACCCATCACCAGTTTTCGTCGTCTTCTCATTGTGTCGCTTGTTGTCGGACAGGTTCTTAGACCCTTTTTTTTGGCTCGTCTATCGTTTTGTCGACTTGGTCGGCACTTTGGTGGTTTCTCATTTTCTCTCCCTCGTAACCGAATCACGCGTCTTGTCCCTCTGGGCCCTCGAGTCAAAGGTTACGCATGCGCAGTGGTTGTGACACCGTGTCCACAGCCAATTTTGTCTTAATCGACTTTCCCAGGCGGCCACCGTCGTGAGGCCATTTTTTCTTAAAAAGTCGCCCCTTCTCCTCCTCTCTCCCCCTCTCTGTCTTTCTTTTTCGTTTCCTTTTTGGAGTGTAGAATGACACCCCCGCGTCGAGGCGTAGGGTTGCATTAGTTCTTACACGCCGCTGTTCTTGCCCTCCTCCACCTCCACCTTTTCTCATTTTCTTCCCCTTCGCCCACGAAGCGTGACCGAATCACTTCCTTTTAGAAAGTTTTAACCCTCTTCCATAAGTTTATTTTTATTTTAATGAAGCATTGTTCGACTGATTGATTTTTAACTCTTAACGTACCGGTACCAACCAACCCACTTATTAAATCGGTTTGTTTTTGTTTCACGTTTTATTTTAAAGCGTCGACTTTTTGAAATAAAACGCAAACCAAAAAAAAACCATTTAATTTTTTTGTCTTGGAGTGTGCAACAAAAACAGGAAATTATAATTATTTTCGTAATCTTAAGTTATAGATTATAGAAGCATTTTTTTTAATATGGTTTTTTTTTCCAATAGAAAATATCAAACATAAGAAAATAATTTAAGTTTTTAAGCTCCACGGTAGTAACTAATTATTACCGTAGTTGATATTAGTGATGTGATGACGGCATCGATTATCTCGACATAATGTAATTTATGTTTTACGCACTCCTATGAAACTTGCTAATTTCCATATCTCTTTACATAAAATGTAACGTCTGTCTGTCGGTCGAGGTCAAGGATAACTTCTGAACCAGTGAACCGATTTTATTTCGATTTGTTTCTACGTCAAGGGTTTTTATCCCAGATGGTTCATCATCACACTACATCTTCAGTGGACGGAGTAATATATACGACAGACAGTGACACGACTTTTTTCCTCAGCTGGTTCTTTAACAATGCCACTTGCTTTCATTTTTTGCAACAACAGCACGTGTCTACGTTTTTATGTTAACTACTTTCAAAATTTAATTGAAGTGTTCCGGGCTACACTTTTTTCAAAAACGACATACCCTGGATTTCCAGAAAATGGCCGCATAATGTTAGAAAATCACCTTGTTGCTCTATGAAGTTTCTCATCGGAAAAACGGCTCTCCTGAACAAAAAAATGTGGCTTATCGTTATATTTCCCAAAGCCCTTTAATTTATTGTTTCAACAATGGCATTTTTCTACATGGTTTATGTTGATTGTATTATCTAATACTAATGTAGATCATGGTCACAATTATTTATTTCTAAAACAGTAAACTTACCGGTATAACTCCGTGTTTAAGACTTTTTGTTGTTGTTTTTTTATAAAAACTTTTGTCGTCGCTACACACGAGGTGGATCCCGTCTTGCGTGTTGTCAGTTTGGAAAAAGAAAAAAATCTTATAGCATTGTTGACGTGGAAAAATATTTGTCAACATGGACCACCCACCCAGTTGTAACAGAGACCCGACCATCATCATCATCATGAACGAGAGAGTGAAGTAGCGGTCAACCCCTTTGAAACCTTAGTCCTACTGGTCTGGGTGTTGTGGCTTCTGTCACCCACTGACCCGTGAGGGAGAAAAAGACTCAACTCGGGGGAGGAGGGAGGGTGTGTTGACGAAAGACACTTTTCTAGGGGAACACTCGAGAGATGATGGTCATTTGGAAAGTCAACACACAGTGGGAAACTTGTTGTTTTAGGATGTTGATCAACGCAGTTAGATTGAGCGTACGAGTAATTGGCGATGAAGTTAACACTAAGTTGACACATTTTAACATAGGTACCAATTGGTTATCATTGTAATCGACCATTAGAATGGATGGGTTCAAGTTGGCTATTCCACGAAATACAAGTATTTAACTAAAAGTAATCTTAACATCAACATATAATAAAAATACTCCTACGAGCACTCCTACGGAGTGCTCTCTTTGAAATAAATAAAATAAAATAAATAATTTACGTATAATAATTAACCAGCATGAAAACATTTTTTTTTTGAAAATACAAATTATAAAAAATTCGCTTACCTTCACTGACTGGCGAAACGATGGATTTTGATGTGTCATTGATGCTTCCCAGCCAGTGGACGTAAGGGGATTTTTGATTAATGTTTATTTTTAAAAACCTTCTTGCGTTGGTTAATTACTATGTCAACAACATTGTCTTTTTGGATTTAGTCGATTCAATTACTATGTATAAGGACCTATCCTTATACAACCCTATGCTATTCATACCCGAAAAAATACGTCGCTGAGCGAGCTTTACTTTTCACTTTTAGTAGGCGAAAAGAGAGAATTTTGACACAATGTAGTTCTTTTGGCAAATTATTTTCAATATTGTAATTAATGTAAATATTGTAGGCTTGTACGGTTTGTTTGGCCATTATTTTTTTATTTTTAAAAAAACTTACATTAGTTTGAACATTAATCTCCATCGTCAGTAGCTGTTTTCGGATTCTGCTTGTTGCCATGTGGATTTAGTTTGGGGTCTGACACCGGGGCAGGTTTTCTCGGAGTTCTCCCGTTTTCTCAGCATCATGAAATCCTATTCTAAAAAAACCCACAAACGATGGAGACGATATATATAGGCGCCTATTTGTAAACGTTTGTCAACTTTTAAATTACACACAATTTGTCTCAATCATGGCTATTATAGTATTCAATCTGGTTAGTACATGAATTACAATTTCAGTAGAATAGGATGATTAATTCTACGAAACTTGTATTATTATTTGAGCCGTTAAGTCTACCCTTTATAATTTTTTCCTAACTTTTTTGCCAAAACACTGGATTGGTGCTGAATATTTTAAGCATAAAGACTGCACGTGTAATAATATATTTTACGATATTAGTTTGAATTTTTTTTATATACGTAGTATGGTAGTTGATGGAGCAATGAATTTTTTTGATCAATTTTTTCTACTTTTTGTTTTGTGAACTTAATGACTTTGGCAATTCAGCAGCCGCTTTAATTGTTTGTTTTGTTTTGGTAGTGTAGTGTTTTCTGAACAACAAAACCATTAGGACAAAACAAGTTCAAAAATGAAGTTTTTTGCTTGTTTGTTTGTTTGTTTGTTTATTTATTTATTTATTTATTTTTTCTTTCCAATACAAAGCAACGATAAAAAAATCCTTGTCCCAGACTGGAATCGAACCAGGATATTATCAGCGTTAGGCGGAGTGCGCAAAGTCTAGTTTTTGAACGTAGGCGATGTTATTTACATTATTTTTTTTTAAGTTGATTCACTCCTTTCTCCCGCTTTATAATTTTACGAAATTTTTGATTAACCTATTTTATAAAATAGCTCCTCTTTGTTTACAAAACACGATTTGTTTTAATTTTAGTCCAGCTTTTCATGGTTTTTTTCTCTCTTCTTATCACTTTTTTTGTAACATCCAACGTTGATGAGAACCGACATAGCGTAAAATAAATGGCGTCTTCGTTCATTGGCGATTGGTCGACTCGAACTCGCTTCATTCTTGGCTCGACGCATCGCGCTTTGGGTGGAGTCATCGATTACGAGAAGCCAATGGCGAGTTCAGGGGGCGTCAGTGGGACGTAGGGGCGTGAGTTCGAGCTGGTTGTCGGTTGAGTTGGTGCGTTTTGCAGCCTGCAGCCTGCCAGCCATGGGTGAGTACGAGCGCATGCCGAGCGTGAAACGCGATTGACAGCACCTCGTTCACTTTCTCTCGTTTTCTTTCCAACGACTTTCATCCGTAGCACGCCTACGCACACACGCACTTGTCCAACTTCACGTTTGGGTTTGCTTTTCATTTTTAAAGTTCGGTTTGACCCGAACGGTTGAGTCTCATTCGATATATATATATATATATAGAGATAGAGAGGTAAAACTCGCACAAAGTGATGTATGTGGTCATAGTCAATCGAGAAAGTTTAGTGATAAAAAAAGCCACAATTCGAAGTTTTGACCCAATCGATCGATGACGTCAAGTTCACCATCCTCATCATTCTTGGACGGGAATGTAAGTGAATCTCTTGTTGGTTATATCGTTGGTTTAGTCATCGTCCCAATCCCAAACAGTGTAAACGTTGTAGGAAAAAGCCACGTGAACCATGACATAATAATAGGAACATATATCATTTATTGGTTTAACTGTGATTTGTATTTTCATTAACATCTGTCTCCATTCTAATACGACGAAGTCTGTGTTGTTTATTCGTCTCGTCCATCTCGTGATAGTTTTAAGATTTTGGGTACACGTAGTTGAAGGGTTTAAAATCAAATGTTCGGAAAATGTGAAATCAGTTGGTTGATGGGTTATTGTTATAAAATTAGAAGTTAAAAAACAATAGATTTAAACTATGAATTTATAGAGATTCGTAGAAACAAAGAATTACGAGATCATGGTTGTCGGCTAGCGATTTCTCGATATTACTGTATAAACTTTACGTAGGCGTAAGGGTAAGCCTGTAAGAGCTTGAAGGCTTAAACCTATTCTCTGATATGAATGTCTGTTACAATTATTGGATGACTTCGATTACGTTAAGTGAAACCGTACAAGCACGAGTGTGGTCGTAGTACGGTACCTACGTTCTACAAGTCCATTCTTAGAGGTAGAAAATTAATAGAAAACATGTTGAGTCAGTCAATCAAATAACTTTTTGAAACTAGACTAAACGGAGCACTTAGGAATTTTACGGCTGATAACGTGCAATAATTCTTAGAGTATCTTAGTACGCTAGTTACTTGGCTTGTCAAATATCGAAACATAAACTGACCTAATGATTGATGGCAATCCTTTGTCTAATTTATTTACACCAGACCACTTAACGAACGCCAAATGAGGTGTTCGAACACATAACGAGAGCACTGTGTAAAATGAATCTATAAAGTCAGACTCGTACGGTATACAAATTTGTATTTATAAAATGTACGAGTATGTCGTGTCCGCAGTTCTCGGTAAGCAGACTTATATAGTAAATGGAAATCAGCTCAATGGCAGTTTTGATGTACCTACCGCGTTATAATTTACACTTTTAATTAGGCTTGTGGTTTAACTAGTTCAATATTCTTCTCGTCATGATTGAGTCTACAAAAGCAGGGACAGTCGCCTGAGTACCAATCTATGATTTCAATCGCTAGCATGAAATTTGTAAACACGAACAAAACAAAAACGATAAACTATCTATCTTGTCGATATAAAGAAGTAGTAAGGAAACTAGAAAGAGTAATTTCAAGTCACTATTGAAGACATTTAGTGGTCATCAGTGACCTAAAGAACGAGTTTGATTGAGCGACTAATTGTCGCGATGTTGGCTTTTAGGAAATAAAAACACCGATCACAAACGTTAGCTTATAATGAATAACAGTAGGCCTACGTTATAACAGGCAATAACAGTAGGTTCTATATAGGATTGGTACTTGAATAAGATTGTGCGATTATTGGTGTTTCCATAGTCCTATTTGATAGGTGAATACGTTAGTTATCCATATTACTTTATTTATCCAATTCGAGGTGCCTATAGTCATTTCAGGAAAATTTTCTTAATAATCATTAAGAACTGACTCGATAACTGAATTCAATTTGTTGTTTTGCATGTAAATTTAAAAACTTACATGTAGATTTGTTAGTAATTTTAAATCACTAACTTGTGCACAAAAGTGGTAATCCGAAATTTCTACCGCGTTCTAAAGTCGATCGACAATATAAAATTGTCATCCATCAAAAAATTACCACTTCTGTAAATTATATATCCGTGTCTTTGATGTTAGGTGACACTACATTAACCCAGAGTGTATTTATGTGATTTTATGCAATTCATGTCATAGAGTGGTTTCTATTTCATTTTTGACCCTATAATGAAGGGGCCACCCTCGTTTTCTTTGTCACACTTTTTTTACGAAATGTCAAAACTTCAGGGAAAAAAAAACGTCTACAGTAAATAAACAGAAAAATAGCAGTGTAAAACACGACAAGATCGGAAAACAAGATTAAGACTTTTTCTTTCTTTCTTTCTTCCTTTTATTTATGGGAAAGAAGGGGAAAAAATTTCAAAGGGGAAAAAGAAGGGAGTTTCGTGATGTGTTCGTTCGATGTAGCAGCTGTGTTGAGCTTTTAATAGAAAACGTCGTCCATTTTTTTTTCACTGCCATTCTACTTTTAATTCGAGCTTCGAAAAAAAGTTTCTCTTAGGCTATTCATTTTGTTAATTAATTAGCAAAACATATATTTTGTTGAGACCACACTTACATGTATTTTAACATCACACGATTCAATCGAGTTGAGAGTGGAGCAGGGAGATGGACATTTAACGCAGCATTACGCTACTAGATAATACATAACTCGATGAGTCCTTCAGTATGGTACATAACATAATTTATGTTTTCGTCGAAATAACGTAACGCTCTATCTATCCATGCGTCGATTGCGAGAGTTTCTGTCCTTGAAGTGTCAACGGTCAGTATTGCGTTAAGTTGTTTGATGTTTCTAAATGGCTTTTTTCGGAACTTACAAGTGTTCGAAAGGATGACAAGTGTTGGTGTTGTTTGCGTGTGTCGTGTGATTATGGAGAAAGTCCGTCAGTGCTCGATACATATAAGTCTTATGAGTTTCAGTGTTATTCTGGTCTTTAGAGATTTAATTTGATTGGATCTTTATTGAAGCATTCCAAAATAAAATTGGTATACAGTACCGTATGCGGGTACGTATACCTTTTACAACATTTTTTGTGTTATTTCAAGTTAAGTAAAGTAACTAGTAGGCCATGGTTCGAAAAACTATATAGCCTACAAATGATTAATTAGCAAGCTTTTCAACCTGGCCTGATATTATACAGGGTGAGGCAAAAGTCTGGTCACAGCTAAATATCGCAAAAATCATTAGTGATATGGAAATTCTGATTGAATTATTGTAATGTATATCGGCTATGATTTATTCAATGATGTTGCCGAACATGGCCTTGGATGTAATTTTCAAGGTCATTCAATCATTAATTTCTTTAATATATATCCCACACCCCATATGCGATTTAGAAAGGTGAAGATAGTCACGAAGTAATGCCAACACATCAAGCAGATCGATAATCGACCGATAAAAACGGTAGTTACAGGCGAAAGAAGTACGGTGTGAAACTGATGAAACAGAATTGGAAACACCCATTGAACTGATGCATTAACACATACAACAGTTTAACAGGTTTTCCCACAACATTTTCACCACTTTTTGGCTTTTTCATTGACAGGTAGGCCATGCTGTTGCAGCTGCCTCTGAGATTTTTCTTTCGCTTGTAATTTTCTTTTTTGTCAATTGGTTTTCGATCTGTTTGATGCGTTGGCATTATTTTGTGAATAGTTTCTAAATCACATATGGGGTGTGGATATTAAAGTAATTAGATGACCTTGAAAATGATATGATCACTTCCGATAACGTCATTGAATAGCCCATAGCCAATATACATTACAATAGTTCAATCAGAATTTTCACACTACTAATTTTAATATATTTATTTATTTATTTATTTATTTATTTATTTATTTTTTAATATACTGTAAATGGTTTTCGCGATATTTAGCTGTGACCAGACTTTTGCCTCAATCTGTATATTATTATAGATTTGTTTCGTATGATGAAGGCGTAATTTGTTTTAGTGTAAGAAGTCACCGTGGCTTGCGATGTGAACTATTTATAAAATTATCTAAGTTTTTAAAGGCCTTGCAATTTAAAGAACAAAAAATTTCTAATTGAGTAAAATAAATAAATGTTCCTATGATTAAATTCCACTTAGGATGTTGTAAAGGCGAGGCCAACATATATGACGTAATATAAACATGTACGGCAAATAAGAAATAGGACGACTAGTTTATCGACGATGCTAAATAGCCTAAGTGCACGCAGATCCATTTACTAGAAGGTGGTACTTTGTTAACTTAACATGGTGACTTGTTAATTCAATAACACAACTTTGTATCATTTCGACACTATTAAGTAACACGTTCCTGGAAATGAAATGAAATAGCTTTTAACTCTTACCAGTCACCATTGATACCAAATAAGCGCAAGAAAAAGGGAAATTGGTGCTATTGATCACGCGCGTGGCTTTTTGATTGGTCTGGTGTGGTCATGCGTGAAAAGAGAAGTGAGTGTGGCTTGTTTTTGTTTAGACCCTCAGCAGGTTCAGACGTACGGAGAAGTGAATCAGCTCGGTGGCGTGTTTGTCAACGGTCGTCCGCTGCCGAACGCAGTGCGCTTGCGCATCGTGGAATTGGCCCAACTGGGCATTCGGCCCTGCGACATTTCTCGCCAACTGCGGGTCAGTCACGGTTGCGTGTCCAAGATCCTCGCTCGCTATCACGAGACGGGTTCCATCCTGCCCGGCGCCATCGGAGGTTCCAAACCCAGGGTGACCACTCCCAAGGTGGTCGCCTACATCAAAGAACTGAAACGCAAAGACCCGGGCATCTTCGCGTGGGAAATTCGCGACCGTCTCCTCGCCGATCGCGTGTGCGACAAATACAACGTGCCGTCGGTCAGTTCCATTTCTCGCATTCTTCGCAACAAGATCGGCCTCAACGGGGGCGACTTCAACTCGAAACCGCTGCCCCCGTCGCCGACTCATCACGCGCTTTACAACCCCATCTACTCGTACTACGCGGGTTCGATGAGTCCTCCCTCTCCACCCCCTCCTCCGCCACCCCCGCCACCTCCACCCCCCTCCCAAGTGACGAGAAACAATCTCATCAACCACCACCACAACAACAGCAATAACAACAACAACAACAACAACAACACCACCAGCAACCCTGTCAATAATGGAGTGGAAAATTTGATGTCGAGCGCCCCTCGCGCTTGGCCTTCGCCCCACGCCGTGTCCGACATCCTCATGGGTCACATGCAGATGGGATTCCGGACCCCTCTCCATCATCACCCGCACCATCCCCCGGCTCCGACCGAAGGAGCCCCCAATTACAACTACTACATGTACTTACCCGGACAGAGTAGTTTCGTCACCGGACATCCGGCGTTGACGGCTCAAACGGCACTTTAGCGTTCTCTCTTTCTCGACGTTGTGACGACGACTCAACAGACTATAACCGAGTTGTGTCTCGGGAGATCGTTCTAGTTATTTATTTTTTTTTAACAAACTAAAATCCGGGACTAAACGTACCCTCTCCAAACAGTGCATCCTGTCTGTTGAGATGCTCTACGAGAGAACGTTCCAAACGTGAATTCGAACACCACCACGATTATAGTTGGGGTGGATGATGCGAGGCTAAGGCCTAACAGACGCTTAAAATCAAGTGTTGTTCACGAACCAACTTACTGCAAGGTTGTTTTTTTTTTCGTCAACAGGAAATGAACTTTCATTAACGTTGTTTGATTTAAGAGTCGATTTCATTGTACAGTGTGTTTGATGATGGTGTCCGATGAACAAGTTCATCGGAATTTTCATTTTGTTGCAACAGTTAATTGGAGTTGAAAAGTGATTTACTCGTATTTTTGTCACTAATACATTACCAGCCATTTTTTTTTAAAACATAGTACTTATGCGATAAAAACTCGTCATTTTTCAAAACTCGGAGCTTGAAGGAGTTTCTTGGAGGTAAAATACACAAACGAAATTTTTTATCAAATGTAAAAACTACTACTTCTCATTCGTATTAAATACATTACAAAATAATCATCATTTAATGTTTAACAAAATGAAGTTCATTTCTAACAGAAATGTAGATGAGTTTGAAATGAGTCTACTGTCTGAAATGTATGCATTTTCGTTTTTGTCAAAATTATTTCAAATAATATATTTTGTTATTACAGTACTATGTTTTTTTGTGACATATCCATATCGACGGGTTAAAACGAGTTAGTCCCGTGTATACAGCTTTATATGAAATGCGTGGAAAAATTTGTTTAACTTTTGTTTAACTTTTGCAAATTGTGTTACTCTTATTTTAATTGTGATTTAGAGCCAAACTTAGACGAATATTAAAAAAGTGCGACACTCTTCCAAGTGAATGGATATTCATGATGTACACTGCTGTTTTGTTAGGTTCCAATACTGGATCGATTCCGTTCTAATTTATATATCTTAATAAAAATCATTGACCTATTTCGATTTTTAATTTCTCGTTTCGCTCCTTCTTTGGTATCAATTTCGTTATTTTAATTTGGTTCGAAGCGGATCGTTCCGCTTCGTTAACAAAATGTAAAAAAGAAAAACAGATTCGATAATGAACTTTTTGGCTGGTGGTGTGTAGGTGGTGCCACTCTGTCTTGTAAATGCTAATGCCACTTTCGAGTGTCATCCATGATGAAACCCTATCATCACTAACGTTGTCAAAGGAGACCAAAAACACGAGCTAATGTTTCTTTTTATTTATTTCGTATAACATTTTTTGATAGTGTCGATTTTTCTTTCAGTTATTCGATCAACGGCGTTATGAAGGGGGTGGGGGTTAAAGATGAGGGGGTTATTTATTGGAGGAGATTAAACCGGCTCTTGGGAGTTTGCGGTGTCTTAAAGTCACTAATAGTCTCCGTGTAATTGGCGTCTGCGCGGTCGCCATATTGCACCAGCACCATGTGTGTGAGTGTCGTAAATCAGAGAGCGAAGTTTGCAAACTAAGAATGTAGTCACCAAGAATGCGCCAACTATGTGACAGTTACAGCCACACGTTGCACCCCTCGACTTTTTCACCCTCTTCACCCCCTCGAATTTCGTGGTGTTAAGGGACATGTAATTTGAGAATGGTTCAGTGGTCGATGGATTAATTTGGTTTTAGTTGGTTAGTAAATCGAATCTATTTTTTTTCGGATGTATAAAACTCGATTTTGTTTTGCGCTGCACTAGTCTCGACTTGAGTATCATACGAGTACTGCTCATTAGGCATATCGTGTTATACGACTATTATAATATTTATGGGATCTACTTAGCATGAAGTTATCAGATTTGATTGACGAAAATGAACACTTTCTCATAGCGGTTGTGACATTATTTATCAACATGTCTAATGAAAACGAACGAAATCGGCTTATCTTTATTCTCTATTACACTTTAAGAATCACAAAGACTAGATAAGACGAAACGACGATATACTAAAAGCATTGGTCTTGTCACGGTAAGTGAGTTAAAAAAGGTTAAAGAGTGGTATTAATTCTTGTCTTTTTATTTAATCCTGAATTTTTCGTATTCTTTTTTTATTATTTTACTGTTTTTTTATTATATATTCCAGTTTAGGTTTGCTAATGTACCATACTGTGGTACCATGAAAAATCGTCTCAATTTTAAAGTGCTTTTTTTTTGTTGTTTAAAATCGAGTCATGTAAACGAGGGAAAGGGAAAAGTGAAAGATGATGATGAGTCCGATGATGGGAGAGAAAGAGCGAAGTAGTTCAACTTTGTTGTCGAGTTCATTCTCCTCCTTCTCTTCAAGCCTCATCTGCCGACAGTCACCGGTAACCAAAATAAACTCCTTCTTCCTGACTTTTCAAGGCGTCCAACCCCTTGTCTGTCAAAGACTTGGCGTTCGGGAAGGACCATTTCTTTAAGCCTAATTGCGCGTGTCAGTTGAGTTCCCTTTTCTTTTAACCGGGGACAAGGATCATGATGGTCGGTCAGGCTAAAATGATAAACAAAAGAGAAAATAAAAAGATCACGTTTCGTTGTTGCGATACTTTGTCGACATTAGAATTGTCACTTACAGCGTCTCTCAAGATAGAACTCCACGGTGTAATGTTTAAATAAGGTGATTGGAAAACTGCTGGTGTAATTCATAACGTTATTTTGTAGACTATTTTGTGACATATCGGTACATATAATGCAAATAAATTCTACCGTCTAACTGCTTATAACTCGAGAACCACTGAACAGATTTTGACACTGTAGTTTTTTTCTATGTATAACCTGGTTCTTCTAATGAATCTAATCTATTGTACTGTGCTACTTACCATCACGCCAAATAATGTAGGGAGTGAGCAGAGAGATGAAACGCCTTTCGTTTGAAAGGGAGGGGTGGGAAATATTTACTATAGGCTACTAAGTGTATGTTTTTGTTATTTACTGTACTAAGTGTTACTTTAGTGTTAATTCACTGTACTAAGTGTATGTAAATTTTCGTCAACAATGACGGAAACGCTTTTTCTAAACTCATTTTTTGGTTAAACAATTTTGGTTCAACAATTTTGAGCTTTTTTTTGTAGGTTCCCGATGACCTACAGAGCCGAAATTTTGAACATATGTTGAAGAAGTCGTGGAGCATCTTGTTTGTTGTATCAAATTAAGACGGATTAATGTTGAGTCAATTCTGAGATTTTGTCACACGAAGGGTTTGTTTTTCCTCGAAAAGTGTTTGCTGACGGTATACCTACATTTTAAGAGACCACACATCGTTGTACACAAAGATAAACATTTTTTTTCGATATATAGTTCACTACTTACTTATAATGCACTACCTCATTACGTAAGCAGCCATTCATTGTTGAGTATAAAACCGATCCATCCAAATAAACACTTAACTTATTTCTGCCAAAAATACCGCATAATTCCACGTCTTTGTTTCATAAATGACAAGGAGGATGTAAAGAAAGAGGTTATCAAAAACACAGTTTGTTTAATGACTTGTTTTCATTATGCAGTTTATTTCTCATTGTCACGTTGCCTGGCAACATTCGTCTCTTTTAACTCATACTACCAACGATGAGCTATTTTTTCTCAATTAAGCATCTCAGTCTCAAGTTCCCGTGGAGTGGATAACATTATTTACACTCACGTTGTTATGGTGAACCACGTGTATTTAAAGTGTGACACATACGCAAATCAGAAACACTAAAACAAAACAAAATTGTATAGTATTAGATTGGATTATTCGACGGTTAAATGTTTGTCACCGTATGTTTTCATTATTATTATCTATATTATAAAACACTGTAAATCTATTATATTAGTTGACATTGACGATATATTAACATACTTTATATTTTAACCAATTATTAACAGTGGAATGTGAAGTTATAAAGGAAACTTTGTTTTTAGTGCTTTTTTTGTCATAAGCTAATCCATTAGATCGACTGTAAAATTTTTTAAAGAAACATGAAAATTTGTCAAGCTAGAATTTCTGTGTAGCCTATTCTGTTATCGTTTTACTACCGGTACATATAAACCGTTTTCCAACTTTTATGAATGAAAATACTCTATATAGCTATGTACCTCGTATCAATCAGTAACAAATTGAAAAAAAATTGAAACTCAAACTCATCAAATTTCCAACAATGGATGTCTCAATGATAAAAATAATAAAATAGGAAGTAGCCTATACCAATAATCCTTTACACCCACTACATAAATACAAAATATATCATACTCATCATCGCTTGGAACGATCATACAAAGTTTACACCAATAGTAGCCTAATGCAAATCAAAAACTTGACGATTCTATCCCTTTTAATTGTTTCTCTGCTTGGAATGCGCTTATACGCGGAATATTTGTTTCCAATAGCTGTTCCCCCAAAAAAGATTACAAATTGTTCCATACAAACATATTCATTTAATTGATTATTTTATACGATCACAACAGGATCAAAAATTCACAACAACATAATCTATAAAGTGATATTACATCTATTAACAAAAAACTGATATATATGATAAAATACAAAACAAAATACAAAATAGTCATTAGCGACAAATTAATTTGAAAAATTTATATGTTGAAAAAGTTTATAATTAAAGGTTGACAGGTCAATGGGATGAATTTCATGTATATTAATCGCAGCTTTGCGAATTGGAAAAGGGAGTGTATTCCATAGTTGAAAACTATTAACCGGGAATCTAGAATGAGGAAAGGATGCATTTATAGGTAGGGTAAAAGTATATTGTGTCACTGTCCTAATATTTTTGTGTGAATCAAAAAATCAAATATTCATTTAATTGATTATTTTTTTCATCTTCGTTGTTATGTTTTATTTTTTTATAGTTCGATCCTGTTGAATTGCTTTATAACAAAATAAAATAAATAAAAAACACACGTTGATACGATTCTACTTAAATGTTTCACTGGAATATAACATTACTCGTAATGTATCGTGATAGTTTTCTTGAAAGTTTCTTGAAATGTGTTCGTGGGATAGCGTGGCTTATCGACCCGACACGATGGTAACACGATACCGCTGATTTATGGTCTATCTTTACATAAGACAAAAAGTTTTTAATTTCTCAGAAAGTGTCGCCGAAAACCCGTGTTAATGAACTGTCAGGATTTTTTGAAATATATGACCACCGAATGTAATAGAATTTTTTTTCGTCAAAAAATGAAAGTGATGGGGGATTGGTGTCGCGTTGCTCGGGGAGCTACGTGGGAGTATGGGGAGTCTGTTTTCGGTGCCCTTTGGGCTGATAGCGGGGTCAGTTGTCGTATCAGTTTCTGGGGCTCCCGATCGCCCGTTATTTCCGGCGTCCGACACCCAGCGCGAGGGGTGTCGTCTTTGGACGACGACGACGAGTACAAGTTGGAGTAGAAAGCGCACGCTTTTGCTTTTAAGTTGGTCCTTTTTCCTCCTCCTCCTCGTCTTGCAAACGCTATATAGAAATAGATGACAGCCCTTAATTGGAAAACGGCCGTCGAGCAACGTGGGACGTTGTCGCAAAGACATCCAAAGGTCCTTGTCGGCCTCCCAACTTCTACTTTTACAAAGACGGAGACACCGACTGACACATATCCACTTCACCCACGGTTTTTTGTTTTTTCGAAATCTTCCTTTTGGCTCTTGTCAAGCGAATTTTTCCAGTGTCATTTCAATGGTACCGAGAGTCACTTTTTTTTCAATTTTTAATCGGACCGACCTAGGTACCTTTGGATACATTTTCAGTTAAGTTTCAAAGGGAATTTTATAATTATACCTGTACGTGCTGAATTATTGCAAGTGTATAAATGGAGTTAGACGTTTTACAGTACGGTAGTATAGGGCATGGATGTGACGTCATTACACAATTTCGCGCAAAACAAGCTCACTTTATTGCCTACGTATTATTCACAATTTATTCATTTTAAATTTATTTTAAAGATCGGATTAAATATTTTACAACTTTGATAAAATCCTGTAAATAGTTGGTTGGACAGAGTTGGTTTCTAAATTACAGTGAGATTTGGTTATTATGATCACTTTGGGACTGACTATTAGTGCTTTTTGATAACAATAACCAACTGATAACAGTGGATTTAGATTTAGATGGATTTATTGCGCACAATTTGTACATTAAGGGACACAACACACAAAAAAGTAACACAAATAAAAAGACAATATTTAAAAAAAAAATGAAACACAAAAGGTACACAAAAAGCAAATCAATTAAATTTAAAATAATGAGTCAATTTTAAGATAAAAAGAGTGATTTAAAAATTATATAATAAAAAATTGGGAAACCCCATTTGTCTCACAAAAAATCAACACTTAAAATTATAAAAGTCACCAAAAGGAAGGCAATAGTACAAAAAAAGAACTTTCACCTCCAAAAGAAAAAATAAAAGAAATTGACAATACCTATACAGAAATAAAAACACAAAAAGTTCACAAAAGGCAAATCAATTATATTTAAAATAATGAGTCAATTTTGAGTTAAAATGATGGCATGAATTTAAGCATCTAAACTTAGAACAATTAAAAATCTGTGATCTAATGCGATAAGGTAATGCGTTCCAATATTTAAATTGGACGTCTCCTAGCATGTGCACTTCCGTACATAGGTTTACTGGTGAAAGTTACTCCCTTCCACCTGTTCTCATTGCCCTCTGAATTTGTCTGTATAATAATGAGTTGTAATGTAACTGCGGCACGATTTCTCCATGTAATTTATTTTCACATTTTGTGTCTGCAATATCTCTGCCTGTAGTGAAATATCATACTTGAAATTTGTACATCAGTTTACTACTATATATGTTTAATATGTTAAAAATTTAGATTTTTATCATTTTCTCCAGAGATAGTTGGGTTACAAAAAACGTGAAAAACTGAAGCAGGCCTGTAGCAAAGACGGAACAGGTACTACAACATAAGTACTTGCATGCAACAAAAAATCAGCTCCGATACTTTTACCCTTTCCAAAATACACAAGTCTAAAATATAGAATTTTTTTAAAATTGGAGATGCCAAGTTTGGGATGATTTTCAGGCATAAGGAAATAAGATAGTCAATTATGATCTAGAACATGAAATGTAGCTTAGGGTATGCCAAAAATAATAGGTTTTGTTTCAGAGCTCTATGACTAACCAGAATCCAGATAATATATAATTTATCGAAAAATTTTAAACATGCGAAAAACGCCGTGGGGTCTAAAATAAAATTACTAAAGGGATTAACATAAAATGAAAATAATTGTCATTTTGAAATGCCAACCTAAACGTTTTTCGAAAAAAGATTTTTGTTTAAATTGGTGAAGCAACCAATTAATTTTTTTTGGACCACTTGAGATGGATGTTAATGACAAATAAAATTCAACGGTTGAGAAACATTAGGAATAAATGCATATTTACGAAGACGCATGCGAAGTAAGTTCTTGCCTTGAAATGTAAATCAGAATAAATCGGAAGCTGAAAAGTGTAAAGATACTGTACGAAAGGTACAGTAAGCAAAAGTTTTTTTACAACTCAACTTTTATGGTGGATTACAATTTTTTTAAACGAATTCAATGTCCAATTGACAAAGGCCTCCTTTTTTTAAATTAATTAATAGTAGTGTTTTTTTTTTAACATCCCATAGGGACAAATGCATTTTGGAGATGACAATTATTATACACTATGTAGTACATGGATATACATTTTTCTCTTAAGATGTATACATATTTTTGAGCAATTTACC